>CATKHJ010702827.1:0-13570 GCA_949750685.1 Vernicia montana | reverse complement strand
TATATATATATTTCAATTCATTCACGTTTTAGCTTTGCGTTAAATTATGATAATATAATTACATCAAGGTGATTCTTAATATTTTCTTCTCTATTTGATTGAAATGGATTTTTTTCTTTTTTTGGTTTGTAGATTTTTTATCTATATTTTATAGAAATTTTTTCATGTATTGATTAAATCAATAGAATTATTTGTTACTTAAGTTTAGATTTTATTGACAAACCATTATTAATTATGTGTTTATATTTTATTCCCATTCCATGTTTTAGTAAATCGCGAGATTAATTTATACTTCAATTTCTATTAGGCCTTGTTTGGTTAAATGAAATAATAAAGTTGGAATAAGAATAAAATATTTATTTCAAAATTTGGATTGTTTGGTAAATCGAAATTATATGAATTGGAATAAAAGACCTTAAATAAAATTAAAATATTCCAGGATTTTTATTACTGAAGAGGGACATGAGAATCAATGGGAATAAAAAAAGCAGAATAAAAATTTAGACAACGGAGTGAAAAACTAACATCAAATTTGTGAATTGTGGGACACTAGGTGTTTAGATGAATGGGATTCAAGGCTAGAAGGAGCATAATGTAGAAAAACCCTTTCCAGGATGCTTGGGCAGAATGGTGAACCTTTTTGATTTGAGCAATGATGTAACTGGCTGCTCACATATAGACCACATCGTGATGATGATTTCTTCTTCTATGTTTTACTTCCTTTCAAAAGAAGAATAAAGAAACACTATTGTGCCAGCCATAGGCATGAGAATTTTTTATTAGCTTTAATAGTCACAATTTTAGTGCTTTTTTTGTTATTTGAGACTGTGTGTGGCGTGGAGGCGCTTGCAGAAGGGTTTATGAGCCGTATGGACAAGCAACGGGACAAATAGAAGAAATAGTGGTCCAGGGCAGCTGAAAATTTGGGCCATGCATGTACTTGATCCAAAGAAAATGGTCAAACGGAAGGGTTCCTGAGCCTTTAGCGATGACTGACGTTGTTTTTCGGCCAAATTCCTTCATTTGGACCCCTAAATGAGTCGATTTTCTATTTATGATAACTTTTCAATTTGCTTGTAACTTTTGGTAGGAAACTCAGAATTAGACGCCGTTTGTGGCGTTTTCCTTAAATTATACCCTATTTTAATTTGGTGTATTTTTACGAATCTACCATTTTTAGTAGTTTCCATCTTTAGGGTTTCAGGGGTCCTATTTAAACCTCTGCTTTGTATGTTTTAGGGCATCAAATAATATTTAAAAAACTTAAACCCTAAATCAGCTTTACTTTTTTGCTTACGCTACGTCAGTGTGGGCCAATTAATTTGATCATTTAGCATGTTTTGTATTTATGCAAATTAACTTGATTGGCTACCTATCATTGGCCATACTATGTTCATAAGGATATGCTAACTTAAATTGAAGCGTTAGATTTGTTCACATGTGGTGAACATATGCATTTCAAATTCATAACTTTATCAAAATTTGTAAGCATCTTGAGGTAGATCAACAATTTTTTTTGAAAAAGATTATTTAACTTTTCCTTGTTTATGTTTTCGAGCTTGAATTTAGATTGTCTCTATGGCAAGTTTTGTCGGCCTATACAATTAAGTTCTCTCCATAAATAACTTCTCTTTCTAGCTCAAATGAGGTTATCAAGGATCAGATTTATCTGGTTTTTAATTGATGAAGATGAAGAGATTTTTAATAGATGAAGATGATAATCATAGCTTTGCAAGAAGATGAATTAGATATGAGTTTCATAATTTTTTTTTAATTATAATATTTATTTATTATTGAAAAATATAATTTTAAATTTAAATATTTTTATTATATT
Organism: Vernicia montana; assembly: GCA_949750685.1. Lineage (NCBI taxonomy): Eukaryota > Viridiplantae > Streptophyta > Magnoliopsida > Malpighiales > Euphorbiaceae > Vernicia > Vernicia montana. The sequence continues at coordinate 11,736 of CATKHJ010702827.1, read as the reverse complement.
AAATTTAATATTATTTAAAAATATAAAATGAATTTTCCATATCAGCAGCCAACTAACATACCATGTCATCTCTATTAAACCAATAAGAACACTATAAGTCGGGGCATTATAATATTTCTCATCCACGTCAGCGTCATTTATAAGGTTATTAGTTTGAAATCGTTAAATTACATTTGATTGTCATTATTTTACAGGTTGACACATCAAATTGAAAATTTTGAAAGTTCAAACACCCAATTGACAATTTTACCAAATTGAGACACCAAATATATCATTATCCCGAGTTATTTTTAATTCCATTCCTACATATTTGGTAACCAAACAAGCCCTTATAGAAGAAGCCGCAGAAAAAGAAATAGTAATATATATATAAATATATATGGATAAAACGTGTCACAAAGTAAGTGGTTTGCCCTACTTATGTTGTAACAGACAACAAACAATCCATCAACGCGGGAAAAAACAAAAAACCCTGGAAATCCCGCTCTTTCTAAAATTCAAATTTCACTTTCCTTGTTTGAACCAGTGGCCTAATAACTAATAAGCGTCACTTTCTATCTCAGGCAATACTCGAATTCAATTCTTCACTTTCTTTGTCTCTCTAGCGGAGCTTGACCTGAAGAAAGATGGGCAGACCCAGTAAACGAGTGACCCCAGAGCCCGAAGACGATCCTATTTCGACCGAGGAAGGAGATCCGATTACTCTGTTGTCCTCAAGGGCTAAAAAGACCAAAAAAGCGAAGCTCGATTCTGAGTTGTCCCTCATTGGAAAACCCATTCCGGCAGCCGAAGCTCACAAAAAATGGCCCCTCCGCTACCAGTCCCAGGTTTCCTTTTCCTTCTTCCTATCCTCCCTGTCTCTCCCTAACTGGAAAATTCTGGCAAATTTTGCCTTTTAGCTCTCTGAAATTCTTGCTTTTCGTCCCAGAATAAAGTGAAGAAGGGGTCTGTCCCTGAGAGTGCTAATGGGTGAGTTTTTAGTTTTTAAAAGGCATTTCTTGAGAGGATTTTTGTTGGGTTTTTGTTTATTTATGTATTTCTTTTATTGGGTTTTGAAGGGCATCAAGAGAAGAAGAGGACGTATTGCAAGCAAAATGCCACTATACACAAGCGATGGTGGATGATATTCTATATAATCTTGGAGATAATGCCTATGTCAAGGTATTGCTCTGTGATACCCACTCTATACTCTCTCTCTTTTTCTTTATTTTGTTTATGAAAATTAATCTCCTTTTTGTCTAATTTGGGTACATTTACTAAATTCAAGAAATGGTTCATAGAATTGCTTAAGGCACTAAACAAGAAACAGCACAAGTAGTAGTCCAAATTTCTATCTTTTTTTTTGTAAACAAGTTGCCCATTTCCAGAATAGCTGATTGTTTTGTTACCTAATTTCTTTTATATGGGTTTGTATTTGCATACAACTATTATATGGAGACAGTTATGGTTGTTAACTCTTTATGCTCAGTTTCTTGAGCCCTAGAAAAAGATTTGTTCTCTAACAGTAGGAACTGAGTGGAAATTAAAAATTTGTGTTCCTTATCCTTTTAATCACAGGAATCCATATTTGTAAACGCCTTACAGTTCCCTCATTTTGGTAGTCTATTAGACTATTGCTATGTTCTATCAATCTGTATTCAACTGCATATGTATCATTAATAAAAAAGAAATTAGTGAGATAATGCCAGTTAAGTTCCTACTGATTTGTAGCCCTAGAAGTAGTATAGATTTGAATTAATTGCCATTCTTTGCTCGTAGAGAACTGATACAATAGCCTGTAGTACTAAAATGCTATTTCTTTGGTTAAAAAGAGTTTTGTTATCTCCTTGTTTCTTTATGTCATAGTGTGCTTACGTCTTGACTATTTTGAGTTATATATTATCAGGCAGAAGATGGAAGTCCCAATTACATTGCTAGAATTGTGGAGTTGTTTGAATCCATTGATGGAGAGCCCTATTTTACTGCTCAGTGGTTTTATAGAACTGAAGACACTGTGAGATGAATCTTTCACTTGTCTGTTAATTTGCTTCATAATGTTTTCTGGTCTGTGAAATCTGATTTGTTCTGTGTTTCTAGGTTATCAAGGACCATGTACAACCTGCAGAAAGCAGACGAGTGTTTCTTTCAGAGATTAAAGATGACAATCCATTAAATTGCATCGTCTCCAAAATAAAAATTGCCCTAGTCTCACCAAATGTATGATTATCACATGCTTATTGTTATATTTTTTGACCTTTGCCTTATTTAGACTTCTTGCATGTATCTTGGTTTAGGGGAAGGTGACTTGTTTACTTTGCACTACAGATAGATTTAGCAGCAAAGGAGAGAGAACTTCCACCTTGTGACCTGTATTATGATATGAAATACACGTTGCCTTTTTTGACATTTGAAACAGTAAAGAATGGTAATTGAATTTTCTCTGTATTATTATGTGTTTGGTTTGGACTGAGATTTATAGAAATGCCAATTATCACGATTACTATTTTTGTTGTTGGGATTTTGCTTCACCTATTATTTTTCTGATTATCAGATGTTTAATTGATGTTATGTGTTTGAACCATAGGAGATTCTAAAAGAGATAGTGGTTCTTCATCAACAATATCAAGTGAGAGTGATTCAAACAACTTTACTTGTGATGTTCATGCCACCGGTGGAAAACCTTCAGAAGTTCATGGGTCTAAAAAGTCAGAGATGCATTTGTTGGACCTGTACTCTGGTTGTGGTGCCATGTCGACTGGCCTTTGCATGGGCACTTCTTTATCTGGTGTGAAACTAGTAACTGTAAGTGAATTAACGGTGATTTTATTACATTAATTCACTAGTAATGCATTAATTATTGTAAACTTATAGTTTTGCTTACTACTATGATTCTCATTATATCTATATGCTGATTGTGGTATGTTTGTTTGTGTTTGGTAATATAGAAGTAGGCATTGCACTAATTCTTGTAAACTTGTAGTTTTTTCCTTACTACTATGATTCTCATTATATTTATATGCTGATTGGGGCATGTTTGTTTGTGTTTGGTAATATAGAGGTGGGCTGTTGATATAAATCCCAATGCATGCAAAAGTTTGAAAATGAACCACCCTGAAACTGAGGTAAAATGTGTAACCTTTTCAACATCTCTTGTAACATGCTCGCTTATCCTATTTTGCTTTTAATTTTTCATATCCAAATGATCGTCAGGTGAGAAATGAGGCAGCAGAAGATTTTTTGTCTCTATTGAAGGAATGGGAAAAACTATGTAGTAATTTCTCACTATTTGGTTCAGAAAAACCCCCTGAACAGAGTTCTAATTCTGCAAACAATGAAGAAGAAGAAGAAGAAGATCAGGATAGTGATGATGATGATGATGAAGGGTCTGAAATTCCTTCTGAAGAATTTGAAGTGGAGAGGCTACTAGCAGTTTTATATGGTGATCCTAACAAAATTAGGAAACGTGGGTTATATTTTAAGGTATCTTACTTCATGTTTTGAAGGTTGGTAAATTTTAATGTGCCTTTATTAGTTCCGTAGTATAGTAGGGAGCAAGGATTTCGAAGCAAAGGAAAGAGCTTACAAGAGACGGTTTCCGTGCTAACTGCTACAAGAATTATATGCTGAATTAAATTAGGAAATTGACCTTGAAAAAATTGGAATTCAATATCTTAGATTATGAGTTTACAAGTAGATTAAGTCTGAATCTTTGTGAAGTATCTTGAGGTTTTGAATATGAGAGATAATAGTCTTTTGTTCTGATGTTGACTATTAAATTTCCATGCGAATGATATTTGCAGACTTTTCTCTTTATTTTGATTAGTTGGGCAAAAAGATAAAAATGCATAGGGCTGAGTTCAGTGAGAATGGAACTGCATATATTTCACTTCATTGCAGACATATACAGTAGGCACATAAGCTTGACTAACAAAAATGCGCAGGAAATGTAACAGTAAATTTATCTAAGCCTTAATGAATAACATCAGCAGAACGAATCTTATGGTTGTAATTAATGGGATTTGCTATCTGTTAAAGTGACTGCAGCATTGAATGTTGGCTTGCACTATTCTTGCTAAGGAAAACGTGCCTAGGTCTAACACAGAAGAAAGATGTTAACTGGAAAAGAGTTCAAAAGGCCAGATGTAAGGCTAGATGTTAAGTCATTGTATGCCTCAAATGCAAAATAATTGCTGTTGGTTAAAATTTCACTGTAATAGGGAGTTTATTGTTGAGGGCTATCTACATTGGTTTATTTTAGTTGTATATTTGACTAGATCAGTCATTGTTTCATTTCCTTAGTTCTGCTCATTGTTATTCTTGGTTAATTTATTTGAAATCATATAGGTGCGTTGGAAGGGCTATGGTCCAAGTGAGGATACTTGGGAACCTATTGAGGGCTTGAGGTAATCTTTATCACTGCATTTTTTTTTTTTAAATTTCCCTTGTTCTCTATACGAACTGTTCTTCCTTATTGCGTTTTGTTTACATCAGTGAATGCAAGGACAAACTGGAGGAGTTTGTAAGAAAAGGTTATCGGTCTAACATCTTGCCTCTTCCTGTGAGTGCTTTGGTTTTTTGTTTTGTTTATTCCTACTAGCAACTTGCCATTTTGATAATGCCATTTCTTCTCTTTTACGTTTTTTTCCCCCTTAACAAAGTTCCTCTGCTAGTTGATTAAGTTTACCTGCTTGTTTACATAGGGAATTGCTGATTTCATATGCGGAGGCCCCCCTTGTCAGGGAATCAGTGGTTTTAACCGGTTTAGAAACACAAAAGCTCCCTTGGATGATCCCAAGAACCATCAATTAGTAGTGTTCATGGACATTGTTGAGTATTTAAAGCCTAAGTATGTTCTCATGGAAAATGTTGTAGATATTTTGAAGTTTGCTGGTGGCTTCTTGGGGCGGTATGCCCTGGGTCGTCTTATTTCCATGAACTATCAATCCCGACTAGGGATTATGGCTGCTGGATCATATGGTCTGCCACAATTTCGAATGCGGGTCTTCTTGTGGGGTTCTCATCCACTGGAGGCAAGTCTACTACTGAATTATATCTTAGAACAACTAAAAAGAGAGTCTTACTGATATTGATCTTTTCTGTTGAATTTTAGAGTTTGCCCCAATATCCATTGCCAACACATGAAGTTGTTGCAAAAGGGGGTATTCCAAATGAATTTGAGGTATGGATGAAGCTGAAATTGAGCACTGTTTTTGGTTCTATAAGATTTTAACAGAACTTGTGCCATGAATCCAGGAAATTGCTGTTGCCTACGACAAAAAACATCCTTGTAAATTGGAAAAGGCTCTTTATCTAGGAGATGCAATATCAGATCTCCCACAAGTACTAATCTTGTTTTCTTTTGATATTTGATTCTTTTCTCTATATGTTAAGAATAATATTGTGAGCCGTGAATTCTTAACAGAAATATTCTCTTGGTCATCGTAGGTCACAAATGATGAGAGTCAAGATGAAAGGAGATATGGGACAACTGCTCGAACAGAGTTTCAAAGATACATCAGATTGAAAAGAAATGGTAATTTTATCTTAATGCTTCTAGTTAATTTTGTTCCAATTTTTTACCATGAGCAATCATCATCATCAGTTTTATGAAAGCATACTTATTTGCATTTTTATCTTCTTGGGTCATTACAGCACTCTTTCACCGAGCCATTTTTATTGGAAGTTAATGTTCATCTTGACGAAATTTTTCACTTGCATTTATCTTTGAATTTTCTTTTGTTAAAAATGTAACATATATTTTTTCTTAAATTAATTGCTGAAATGTTACTTTTATTTGAAAATGTGGTATTTTAAACTTTTTGGACAAAAAATATATACTCTTTCTATTCACAAATAATAATCCACATTTGTTTTGGCACAAATATTAATAATTTGTGTTTTGGAAAGTGGACTATTTTTTTTAGACATAATAAGAAGGAAATATGAACTATTATTTGTGGATGAACTATTAAAGTGGACTATATTTTAATGTCATTCTTGAACAAGGGCGCTTCAAGTTCTACATAGAAGTGAGTAGAATTCAAAGGAATTGAAGTTTAAGTTTTTCCTTTGTTCATATGTTTGTCTAACCATTTTAGCTAGCCAGAAATTTTATTCTGCAGATACTTAGATCAAGTGTAATATATATGTACATAATGATACCCGTTGGTCATGTCTCTGGTGTGGCAATTTTTTTTCCAGTGATAACGTGATAAATTTTCTTATGGAAACCAACAGAATTCTTGGATCCTAGTGTCCTTGTCTACTTGGTTGGTGGTATCATCTGGATGATGAATAATTTCTGTTATGCAGATTTAGTAGGTTACACAACTGCTGCTGCTCAAAATGCATCACGTCCTCGAATGTTGTATGATCATCGACCTCTAAAGTTGAACGCTGATGATTATGATAGAGTGTGCCGCATTCCCAAGAAGAAGGTATCACTAATTTCTTATTCTTAATCCACAGGATGATTTTGTACTTGCATATTCTGGCATAATTTTCGATTATTCATTATTTTGCCTCCCTTTTTTTTTTCCCTAGGGTGCAAATTTCAGGGATCTTCCTGGAGTGTCAGTTGGTCCAGATAACAAGGTAGAATGGGACCAATCAATGGAAAGAGTGATGCTTCCATCTGGCAAACCCTTGGTACTATATCATGCTTATGTGCCTCTTTTTTCATTCTCCAAAAGTTTTTTCTCATTTGCGAATTGTGCTTATAGGTCCCTGATTATGCAATGTCATTTGTTCGTGGGACGTCCACCAAGTCAGTAGTGCTTTTAGTTTCTGTAATTTCATTGCAGCTCTGCTTTGATTTTGTTGTATAGTATTCTTAATCAATTGGATGTAGGCCTTTTGGTCGTTTGTGGTGGGATGAAACTGTTGCCACTGTTGTGACAAGGGCGGAACCTCACAATCAGGTTTTGTTGTTTTACATATTATACATGTCTTGTGCTGTTGCATGTATATGTCCTCTGCTAACTCTAAAAATTATATGTCATGGTAGGTTGTCCTTCATCCTGTGCAAGATCGAGTACTCACAATCCGTGAAAATGCAAGATTACAAGGATTCCCTGATTGCTATCAGCTGTATGGCCCTGTGAAGGAGAGGTCAGTATTCCTTGCATGCATAGGTTCATAATTTCCTACATTGGGAATTGTCTAAGGGCTTTATTGTGTAAAACCCATAGTTGTAAAAACCGGCTCGGCCTAGCCGGTTGAATTGGAAAAATCGAGAATAGGTTACCAGGTTGGTCTAGTTTAGGCCAAATATTCGGAGGGGGAAGAATTGGGAAAAGCTTGGCTGGGTAACTGTTGACTCGGCCGACTCGGCTTGAGTTTTGCTAGTTAATTAGGCTGATATTTTTTTTCCAAATAAAAAAAATTTAATTTAATTTGTCACTGGAGAAAAAATATAATAATTGCAAAACCAAACTGACACGGGCTAGCTCATTTCAATTCGGTATTCATATATGTAGGTTGCGTGCTCATACGTTGAATTTAGGTTTTGATTGTAGATTTACTCTCCTCCTGCTGTGCGTGTGAGAGAGTTTTTTTGATTATATTTTTAGCATTGAAATGATGAGCTTTTTAATATATATTTCATTTTAATTTTGTATTTTTTTAGTATAGAGTTTATTTTGAGTTTTATATTATTATTCACCAATTTACTATTTTGAGCACATGAATATTTGAATTTATATGTTTTATGTAGGAGAATATAAATTCGAGTAGATATCTCACTATTAAGTAGTGAGATTCACCTGAATTTGAATTTCAAAATGACTATTTGTTGAGTTAATTTGTTATAATTTTATAAGTTACTTTTAAGTAATGTTCATTAATTATTTTGATAATATTTGTTAATTTTAATTATATGTATATTATATTTATTTTTAACATATAAATAATAAATAATAAATATTATTTAAAATTTTGATTCGATTATAATTGAATTTTTGATTCGTGATCTTCTGTCTTCATCGAATCTAAGATCGGACAGATTTGAAAACATTGTAAATCTATCTTATATTCTTTGTTTCTTGTGATTGTTAACTTCACTGTACTTTACGCCCGGAAAAATAAATCATTGAAATCCATGTAGGCTGATTCTTTAGTCATGGACAGAAAAGACTCGTTTGGCGCTGTAAAACCAATATAAATAACTGCAGGGTCTACCTGTTATTGAAAAACACTTTATGTTAATGAGAATTAACAATAATATCACTTTTTATGCATAAAATTTCCGTAATCAAACGTTTTTAATAACATTATCACAGCATCATTAATATGTTAACATTTGACAACATAATCAGAATCTTCTTGGTATCCACTTTCATTTCCTTCCCATTTGCAGGTACATACAAGTTGGTAATGCTGTTGCTATTCCTGTTGCTCTTGCATTGGGATACAGTTTTGGATTGGCACGCCATGGATTTTCTGATGACAAGCCCTTGACTACCCTACCTTTCAAATTCCCAAATCGCCTTCAACGATCATCTTCAACAGAAATAGAAGAAGATGAATCTGATTAATTTATAAGGAAATAATGTTATATGTTGTAGGGAGTTCATTCTTACCAGTGTTGCTGCTGGAGCATTTAACTTTAGTAAGAAATTTTAATTATTTGCGGGCAATTGAAGAATTAGCAATCTGAGTAACATCTAATTTCAAATATTTTAGGTAAGCAATGTCTAAATTTTATTGAGTTTGTAAATGTAATGTCTTTGATTATTCTCAATGAGCACTTGTTTTAGTTGAATTTCAAATGTTCCATTTTTTTTTTGCCAAATAAAAAAAAAAATGTTCCATAATAAGAACTAAACAGTCATGATTGTGACAGTAGCTTTCAAATTTCAATTGTCAACAGTTGGGCCTCCATTCCAATAATTATGGGGCCCCATTTCAATCACTTTTGGACCTAGGAGCATGATTATAATTAGATAAAGACAAGCCCAACGCTATAATAGTTTATATTAGTTGCATATCAACTGTAATTGGGTTAAGTTTTAATTTGTTTAAATTCAATTCGATATATTTTTTTTCGAGCTTGAATTAGAGCTCGATATTTTTTTTTTGAGCTTGAATTAGAGCTCAAGCTTTAAATCAAACTTAAAAATTATATTTAAATTCGATTCGTTTAAACTTGAGTTTAATTCGAGCTCGGTTTGTTAATAAATTATAATTAAATTAAGTTTGAATTTAAGTTCGATTCGTTTTGAAATTTATTTGTAATTTATTAAAATACTCAATCGTTTAAATATTTATTTTTAATAAAATAATTATAATAAAAGTATTTAAAATTCAAGTTTAGCTCGTTTATAAAATAAATCGAACGCGAAAGAGTTTTTATCGAATCGAACATCGAGTTGCTCATTAACGGTTTGACTCATTTACATTTTTAATTGCATATTTAAAATGCATTTAGTATATTCATTTATTATAGAAAGTATTTTTTAAGAGTGTGAGAAGTGAGGTTTCATGTTCAAATATCTCAAATCATAAAGAGTTATTATTAATTTAGTAATAAATATTAAATAAAAAGATTATCTCCTGTTATATAATTTACAATGTTATTTCTACTTATTTAATCTCATTAGTATAAAAAAATATATTAATAAAATTTATTGTGCTCATGTAATTCATATTAATAATTGATGGGACTCCATTAAATTATGTTTTAGTGTACATTTTATTATATTTTTTTAAAAAAAATTATTTTCATTATATATATATATATATGAGTGGCAATAGTAATATTTATCTTTTGATTTCTGGCGCTTTAGTTTCTTTTTATATTATTATAGTTGACTATTTCTCTCATTACTATTAAGTTAATTTAAAATCTTTTAAAACATTAATTTATCTTTAATTGAATCTCACCAAGGAAAAATATATAATAGTTTCTTTACTAATATTTAATTTTAAAAGAAAGTGCAGAGATATTAATACACAGATACTATATTTAAGTTATAGCGTTTGATAGTCATAACAATGAGCTCAGTTGATTGACTGTTGTAATGATCCTTCAATGCTTCCTGATTTATACATTAATATATATAAGTGTTTGTCTTTAGAGAGTTTAAAGCCTCCTTTAAATTATGCTCAGTTGAATGTATTAATAGGAATTGTAATAGAACAGCAGATTAGATATATAGCAAATCAAATGCTATCTGGTTTGTTGCTTAGTGATTGGACTTGTGTAAAGCTCTTAGGGCTTTTGAAACTATTGTATGCAGATCAATCTGTTAAGTTTTTTGAGTAAAGAAAGTTATCTATTTTGTGCGGAAAAAAAAAACGAAAAAGAAAAAAACAATGAGCACTTTAATTAATTAGAAAACTCCAAGAAAGCAAAAGGATGAAGTTTTGCATGGCTTAAACTTGAAGCTAAGTTTTTCATTGGATAGTTAGAAGCATACGTTTTTGTTTCACTCCCAGAGACTAGCATTACACTTGGTTTGCTTCGAACAACATTTGGCTACCTGTTCATTCATCACAAGTCAGAAAGAAGGAAGGTGCTAAAGGACATCCTACGATAATAAATTAGATTTTTTTTTTTAAAAAAAAAAATTCTAAAATTTATATCTCTTCCGAATAAAAAAAAAATTATGAAAAAAAAAGTTATCACTATCAACTAGCTCATCATTTTAAATTCTAATATAAAAAATAAAAGAGAAAAAAGAATATAAATTCTAATTTCCATCTATTAATAATTAAATTAATAGCTAAATAATTAGATATATACTTATTACCAATATAAGTAGCTAAAAGTATAAATCATATTAAAAGTACATTGAATTTAATATTGTATTTACTGATAATTAAGTTATTTAATATATTCTTGTTTCTTAATTTTAAAAAAGTTGCATCCTTGAAACCTTATATAGAATTTCATCCTAATCTTCCCTTAATTGTAATTTGTACTATAAAAAAATAGAAGTTTTGTGTTGTAATGTCCCTCTTAAAAAAGTGTCTTTGACGATTGTTCGATTTTATGCTATCAAGAGCACAAACTCTAATACTAATTGTTAAACTTTATATGACAATGCTTCTAGAGAGGGAAGGGAGGGATTTTATGCTATCAATACTACAAAAAAATTGCAATTTACCGATTAAAAATTTTGTCGGTAATTCTATAATTTCCATCGGTAATACAGTGTACCGACTAATTACTGACTAAAAAATTTAGTCGATATAAAATTTGTCGGTAATACAATTTACCGACAGAAATTATAAACCGTCAGTAATTACCGACGAAAATTCTGTTGGTAAATTGTTTTTATGTTGTCAGTAAAAACTTAAATCATTTGTCAGGAATCAATTTACCGATAGAATTTGAATCGATTTACTGACTAAATTTCCATCGGTAATTACTGACGGTTTCTAATTCCGTCGGTAAATTGCTAAAATTTTTTAAAAATAAAAAAAATCTGTTGGTAAATTTTAAATAAATATTTTTTAAAAAATAAAATATTTCGTCAGTAATCCATCGGTAAAATTATTTTTTTTAAAAAAATTATATTTTTCTAAAGAAATAAAATAATAATTTAAAATTAAAAATTTTTAGGATGAACATGAAAATTTTAAAAAAAGAAATTATAATATAAATTAGAAAGCCTAAAAAATATTCAAAATGGCTAAAATAAAAAAATAATATTATATCAAAACTAAAAAAGAATAAAATGAACCTAAAAAAAGAGAGATAAATAAAAAATTTAGTAAGATAATTAATTTACTCAATTTATTTTATAGTTTACT
>CATKHJ010702463.1:0-70778 GCA_949750685.1 Vernicia montana | reverse complement strand
GTGCGGATCCGCAGGGGTTACCTGCGGCCGCCGCGCACCCCTGGGAGGATCCGCAAGGCTGCCTTGCGGGCGTCCGCATGGAGGCCTTGCGGATCCGCGCAGAGACCTTGCGGATCCTCAGGCCTTCCCAGCGGACACCACGTGGCAGCGCTCCTTGGGTCATTTTTTAGGTTTTTTGGAATCTCCGGGTCAGTTTTCGGGCTATTCTGAAGTCTAAAAAATTATCGGTCAGTGTCGTTGGGTCCGAAATTAATTATCGGACATTTTGACAGTCAGTTTTGGGAGAGATTTGATCAGTTTTGAGAAAAGGCTGTCTGGTACAGAAAGTCTGGTCAGGCTTGAAAAAATATCAGGTTTGATGGAAAAACATTCCGATCCGCTCTGGTAGGCTTGGAAATATTTTTGGGTCATTTTGTCGGTCAGTTTTGAGAAAAATCCGGTCAGTTTTGAAAAAATACTGTTTGATATAAGTTGTCCGATCAGGATCGGAAAAGTGCTGACTTGACTAGAAAAATATTCTAATTAGTTCTGTGAATTCAGAAATAATTTTTGAAGGTGCAAAATTGAGGGTTCACAGCAGGCAATAAGCCCTTATCAAAACAAGGCAAAAGGACCTCAACAAAGTGAGGCATAAAGCTCTAGTTCGGCAGGCAGATAAGTCCTTGTCAAAACAAGGCAAAAGGACCTCGACAAAGCGAGGCACAAAGCCCTAGTTCGGTAGGCAGATAAGACCTTGTCAAGGCAAGGCAAAAAGACCTCACTAAAGTGAGGCACCAAAGTCCTGATTCGACAGGTAGACAAAGACCTAGTACGACTAGGTGAAAGACCGTGAGGCACTAAAAACCTCCAAGCGAGGCAAATTACTATATAAGTCCTCATATGGCGAGGTAAATTACATGAAAACCTCCAAGAAGGTGGATTTCTAAGCCCTCGATAGACGGGAATATTATTATTTAAATCCTAATATGGCAAGGCACATTACACAAAGACCTTGTTAAAGCAAGGCACCAAAGACCTAGCAAATGTTGGGCATATTATTATTATCATTTAAGTTCTTATTCGATGAGGCATATTATATGAAGACCTTTATGAGAGGTGGATTTTTAAGTCCTCATTCGGCGAAGCATATTGTTTAAAGATCTCTATGAGAGGTGGATTTGTAAGTCATCAATTGACGAGGTAAATTCTTAAAGTCCTCTATGAGCGAGACAAATTTTCTATAAGTCCTCTATCAGTGAGGCATATTATATGAAGTCCTCTACGCAAGGCAAGTTTTCTAGCGACCTCCAAGCGAGGCAAATTATTTAAAGACCTCTAAGCGAGGTAAATTATTTACAGACCTCTAAGTGAGGCAAATTGTTTAAAGACTTCCAAGCAAGACATATTATTTGAAGATCTTTAAGCCCTCTATCGACAAGACATATTATTATTTAAGACCTTTCTTGGCAAGGCTCATTATCTGAAGTCCTCTATGTGAGGCAAATATTTAAATTCCTTTACTTGAGGCATGGATTTATAAGCCCTTGATTGATGAGGCACATTATTATCTAAGATCTCTATCTATGAGGCATATTATTATTTAAGACCTCTTTTGGCGAGGCATATTATATGAAGACCTCTATCAGAGAGGTGGATATCTAAAGTCCTCATCCGACGAGGCAAATTATCTAAAGTCCTCTATAAGTGAGGCAAGATTTCTCTAAAAGTCCTTCGTGAGCGAGGCACGTGATTTTTTAAGTCCTTGATTAACGAGGCATAATATTATCTAAGTCCTCTACGCGAGGCACGTTTTCTAAAGTCCTATATGCGAGGCGGGATTTCTAAGCAATCGATTAATAAGGCACATTATTCGAAGGACTCTATCAGTGGGGTGAATTTCTAAAGTTCTCGTCTGATGAGACACATCATTATCATATAAGTCCTCAATTGACGAGGCATATTATCCGAAGACCTCCAAGCGAGGTGGATTTCTAAAGTCTTTGTTTGACAGGTACATTGTTATCTCGTCCAACGAGGCACGTTGCTATTATATAAGCTCTCCTCCAGTGAGGCAGTTTTATCTGAGTCCTCTATCAGTGAGGAATATTATATAAGACCTTTCAGTGAGGCATGCTATTGGTTAAGACCTTCCTTAAGAAGGTATATTGTCTATAGACATCAAAGGAAGAATAAGAGAAAAGATATTTGGAAGATATGAAGATTTGAAGCTGTTCGGAATCAAGGACTTAAAGTTGCTTGGAAAATTTGAAGACTTGAAGACTTAAAGATTTGAAGATTTGAAGCTATCTAAAATCTATAAGTCCATGTATCATGGCATTGAAGACCTGAAGCCATTAAAAATCATAAGACCATACCATGATGTGGCAATCATATAGCTCACTTCTTTATTTGGGCATCTGACTGCCCCGACAACGAGCCTTGCCACTTGCATCATCATTCAGGCACCTAGCTGTCATCATATCGAGCTCCTACACTCACCTCATCATTCAGGCACCCAACTGTCTCCATATCGAGCTCCTACGTTTGCATCATCATTCAGGCACTCAGCTACCATCATATCGAGCTCCTATGCTCACCTTTCCAGTCAGGCATCCAGTTGCCATCATATCGAGCTCCTATGCTCGCCTCATCATTCAGGCACTGAGCTACCTTCACATCAAGCTCCTTCATTTGCATCATCATTCAGGCACCCAACTACCATCACATCGAGCTCCTCAGCTCGCCTCATCATTCAGGCACCTAAATGCCATCATATCGAGCTCCTACGCTTACCTCATCATTCAAGCACCCAGCTGCCTCCATATTGAGCTCTTATGCTCACCTCATCATTCAGGCACCCAGTTGCCTCCATATCAAGCTCCTACGCTCGCCTCATCATTCAAGGACCCAACTGCCTCCATATCGAGCTCCTACGCTCACCTCATCATTCAGGCACCCAATTGCTTTCATATTAAACTCATACGTTTGCATCATCATTCAGGCACCTAGCTGCCATCATATCGAGCTCCTACACTCACCTTATCATTCAGGCACCTAGCTGCCTCTATATCGAGCTCATACGCTCGCCTCATCATTCAGGCACCCAGCTCCTCCATATCTAGCTCCTACACTCGCCTCATCATTCAAGCATCTAGTTGCCTCTAGATCGAGTTCTTCAACTCGCCTTATCATTCAAGCACCCAATTACCATCATATCAAGCTCCTATGCTCACCAAATTATTCAGGCACTGAGTTGCCTCCACATCAAGCTCCTTCGTTCGTATCTCTCCATTCAGGCATCCAACTGTCTTCACATCGAGCTCCTCAGCTCGCATCTCTCCATTCAGACATCTAGCTACCTTCATATTGAGCACCTTCGCTCGCCTCCCCATTAAGGCATTAAACAGCCTTTATAGAGAGCCCATTAGATGCCGTTATATTGGCTCTTTTATCTATAATGCAGATGAATCACAAACAATAAGAGGATATATCTACTCCTTTAGCCTGTTCTTCGATATGCTCAATCATACTAGGGAGTGGGGGGCTTCTAATAAGGATAAAAAATAATCTCTAATAGCCAAAGGATACGCGTACGTAGGAGATCTCTATTCTCCCCTATAAATAGGTAAGGAAAGAGGTAAAAGTTTTAGAACCTCTCTCTCTCTACTTTGGACCTAAACACTCTTTCTCTCCAGCTCATTGACTTGGGCGTCGGAGGCTCCCCGTTTGGTTAGTCTCAGGGAACTTTTGACCTCTCTTTTCTTTGATTACATGTCCTACCCCTCACTAGACCCTCCATCAACAGTATCAAGAGTTTTTATTCTCATAAAAAAATGACTTGTTTATCACCTCTAATAGAATTTTATATGTTCTCTCCTATCCTATTTCAATATGGTCTTCCTGTATTTTGATTAAACTAATTAAGAAGGTAGATAAGTTTAGTAAAATACATAAAATTCCAACAAGAGAAAACATAATAAAACTTCTAACAAAAAAAGACAAAAAAAAAAAAAAAAAACAAAATACAATATAACATAAAATAATAAAATGAAAAGTATCACCCTAACAACAGTAAGCACAAACTCACCCACAAGTATATGGTAAAAACGAAGATAGGAAGGCGACATCAAAAGCAAGGAGGCGGTGGTTTAAGAAACAGAAGATATTAGAACTACCGTCGATCTACCGATCAAAAGAGAAGATCGACGGTGATTCAAGAAATAAAACTTAAGAGAGAACTAGAGAGAAAATGAGAATGAGAGACGGCTAGAACTTTTTTAATTCTCCACTTAAAAAAACAAAACCAAATATTTAAAAGTATATTTGTGATATTCCTTTAATATACATATACAATAAATTATATTAATAAAATTATATGTCATACTAATTATTATTTTCAGGGTGAGGCTATTCTCACTCCTTCAAAATCTTATCAGAGTCTCACTATATTTTTTAGAGTATTTAATGCTCATTACAAGTTGGATGTCATTAATTTTTCTTTAAAATATCAATTTTAACCTTTTGTATTATAAATGAATTTTAACTATTAATTTTTTAAAATATATTTCTATAGGTAAATTTTTTAAAAATAATAAAATTCAATTATAAAAATAAAATAAATCTTTTTATAATAATTTTAAAAATAAAAATAATAAATTACATTTAATTAAAAATTTATCTTTGGCATAAATTAAAGTGACTTTGTAGATAAATTTTATTTTATCTTTTTATTTCTTTTGGGTTAAGAATTTAGCATTTTTTTATTTATAAAATTACAAAAGAACAAATATTTATCATAAAAATAATATATTTGACTCTATAAATAATAAAATTATTTTGTAAAATAAAAAAGGGTGTATTTCCATATAATATTAAAATTAATTGTTTTATAATATAATGAAAGTATAACATTTATCATAAGGATAATATATATAAAAAATTAAACATGTATAAAAAAATATTTAAAAAAGTTTAAGAATATAAAATTTGTTTCTAAGTATGAAGTATGGCATAACAATATTTCATAAATCATTTGAAAGAGTATTTTTTTCATTACTGACGAAACAAGTAAAATAATTTTATTTTTATTTTTTTTATTACTTGAACATCTAGCATATTCTTTTAAATTTTATAATATTATAAAATAAATAAAATAAAATTCGAGATTAAAATCACTTAATCATAGAAATTAAATTTTTATTTGTTTTGTTTGAAAAATAAATAATTAAAAGTAAAAAAAAAAAAAGATTAAAATTTGCTTATAAGATAAATGGTTAAAATTGATATTTTAAAAAAACATTAATGATAGCCAACTTGCAATGCACATTAGTTATTTGCATGGTAACAAGGCGGGGATGGGAGGTAAAGTTATTTTAAAGGGAGGGGAAGGGAGAGTAGAGGAGAGGAGGAGAGGGGAGAGAGAAAATTTCAACTTATTTTGTTTAGAAAATTAAAATTTGATTAATAAAAGAAATGTAGGGGGAAACAATATTATTTTGTTTGGATGAAAGGGAAAAGACGAGAATTCTAATTGTAAAAAGATAAAAAAAAATACCAAATAAATAATAAAGAGAATAAGAAGAATACCTATAAATTTTCAATAAGAATAAAATCTACTAGTCATGTTAAATTTTTGAAAATAATTTTCAAATAATAAAACCTTGAGATTATTATTAATAATTTTGAAATAAAATTAAACACATTGAAATGAATTCATTAAAAAAAAAAAAGAAATATAAGTTTATTACATTCACATTAGAAGTAATTCTAGAAAAGTAATAGAAATCATAACTAATATTATTGAAATATTCAAACATAAAGAATATATGTAGGAAGTAGAGTAATATTAACGTAAAAAATATATAATAGCTTATATGAAATATTATTAAATTGATAAGGGTAAAAAGAGCTATACAAATAAATTATAATATTCCATCAGAAGTTGAAATTTTTTACACTCCAATTTGGGGTGTAACCAATTTCAACTTATATAAGGGAATGAGGGTGAATTACTCCATTTCCCTTTAAAAAAATAGATGTTAAATAAGATAGATACTAATTCTCTTTTCATTTTCCTTAAATTCACCCCATCTATGCATAGTGAGGGGAAGAGAGAGGAGGGGAGGGGAGAGAGAAAATTTCAATTTATTTTATTTGACAAATTAAAATTTGATTAATAAGGAGAAATGAGATGAAATAGTATTATTTCATTTGGGTGTAAGGGAAGAGATTGAAATTATAATTGTAAAAAGATAAAAGTGTACAAAATAAATAAAAAAGAGAACATGTGAGTAATATAAACTATTAAGGGTAAAAAGGACAAAATATATATAATATAAACTCTCTCCAGGAGTTGAAATTGATTACACCTTTACATCCCAATTTAGAGTGTAATCAATTTCAATCCACATAAGTGAAATGTAATTGAATTATTTCTCTCAATTTTCTTTTCCTTATTATAAAAAATTGGAGTCAACCAAAATAGTTACCAATTTCATTTTTTTTCTCCTTCATTTCAACTCCATTCATGCATAGTGTAAATGCTTAATAATGAGAGTAAAAGAAGAATTTAGAGGAATAAGAATAATTCCACCAAATTTTTCATACATAATATAGCAAGTATAAACTCAAATATTCCTTTAACATACCATTATCGCATGTGTCATATCACATGTAGAGCTGTTTAAGGATTGGCTTACCTATCCAAGCCCAAAGGATCTCCCGAAAAATGAGAGGATTTGAGCAAAAATATAAGATCGGATGTTCAGGCTTTAGACAGATGAGGAAGTCCATTTTTTAAATGGATCGAGTTTTAGTTTTGTTGTTAAAAGTCTGAGTCTGGTTTGGCCTGAATTTTATAATATAATATTTATATTTATTATTTCTAAATATTACATTTATATATAATAAAATTAAATATCTCAATATATAATTAATAATTTTGAATAAAAAAATAATTTAACTAACATTACATGAGTATAATCTATAGATTATATTTTATTTTTAGTATAATTTATAATTTTTATTTGAGAGAAAAATTAAATTTGAACGGACTTATATAAATTTTAACCATATAAATAAAAATATGTGCATATCTTAAAAAGATATTATATAATTGAAATATATAATAAGACTTAAAAAGATATGATGAAATTGAACTATATACAAGAGACAAGAGCATGGCATGTCATATATATATTATATGAGTGTGTATTGTACCAATGAAAGAGATAGAGAGACAATTATTGGCATAGGCATAGGCATAGGCATAGGCATAGACATGACAAACAACAGTAAATGTGGAAAACAATTCTTGTTCCAGTCGGTCCAAGCAATTCTTCGAAAATGAAATGCAAACCATAGTTTGAGATTATTAGGATGGTGCGGAGCGGGGCCAATTTTAAAATTTTTATTTTTGTCTTATGAATAATCGGGTAAAAATAGAGCGGGTTAAATTAAGTTTGGGGTGAACGTGGGGCGATGACGAAAATCCTTATTTATTTTTTTATAATTTTATTAATGTTAAAATTTCATAATTTATATATTTTGATAAAAATATTATACATATTTATATTAAGTTTTATATATTATTAATTAATATTTAAATAATAATAATAAAATTAAATACTTAATAATATAATTTTAAAGAAAACTAATAATTTATATATATATGTAATATGAAATTATAATAAAAAATATATATATATTAATTTTATGAAATCGAGGCGGGGATCGGGGCGGAGCGGAGCGGGGAGATTCAATCACATCCCCGCACCATTACCATAGAAGGGGCGGGGATTCCCCATCGGGTTCGGGGCTGAGACGGATTTTCCGTCGGGACGGATCGAATTTTGTCATCTCTACATAGTCCCTAGATTAATTAAGTTTTGATACCATATTAATAATCCAAATTCAATTTTAAAACTCGAGTGTTAAGGTTGAAGGATTCCTTTATATTATTATTTATTTTCGAGTGGGATAATTTCTCTAACAATATATATATATACTTGTTCGGAATTTTTATTTTATTAATGTGCCTATCTCTTCGAAAATAATGTTAAAAAAAATAACATTACTCATCAGAAGATTAAAATATAATATGTATGATATGAAAATTATTTGCTAGTATAAGAGAAAATTTTTATCTAATAAAAATTAAAAACATATGATTAACCTAACAAAATTTAGAATTTTTACCTAATATCATATAATATGTATGATATGCTTTAATATATTATGTTTTCATTTAGGTCAGAATTTCAAAATGCGACAGAAAGAAAAAGAAAATTGAAGCTAACATAAATAATATATATTTCTAAGCAGCATATAATAAGATATATATTTCTTAGTATATTGCTAATTAATTAAGTACAACAATCTAATAATATTTAATATGATTGATATCTAATTTAGTAAAAGAACCTTTTAGTGGTTTTTATTCATTTTATTTTAATTTTTAAATTAGACATAAATTGATTGATTAACAAGTTCATATAATTTAGAAAGTGCAACTTAACTTCATTAAATAATTTAATTCTATGAATAAAAATAATATTATTTCTCCTTGTAAATTTGGTATCTATGTATGTATTACCTGTCTTTGTGTATTACAAGTGGAGAGGATTGAACTTTTGATTAAATAGATATGTACAAGTCTTTATCATTAAGCTACCACCTTAATACTTTCTAAAATTTTATACTAAAAATAAAAATAAAAGAAATATTTGATATTTTTAGGGAGCGTTTGGTATCACTAAAATTTTCTATTTTCTGTTTTTTTTTTCAAATTTTAAAAAAATAAGTATTAGAAAATATTTTTAAAAAAATTATTATTTTTTATTTCTTTCATATTTATTCAAAAATATTTTGAAAACAGAAAATAGAAAACCAAAAACAATAAATTTTGGTTTTCAAAATATTATTTTTATTTTTTAAAAATAAAAAATAATACCGAACGGACCCTTAAAAATAATATCATATAATATTTAAAAATTATAATTAATTTTATTACAAGCACACGACTAGTAATAATGAAAATCAAATAAAATAAATTGATTCACTTCAACAAAAAAAAAAAATTCTTATTTCATGATCTTTCTTATATCGTACTAAGACTTTTATAGATAAATATTTTAAATATAATGTTGATATTAATAATCAATATTTAAATCTCAACGGTTAGTGGTTGAAGAGTTAAACATTAATAATTATAAAATATTAATTTTTAAAATTTCTCTTATAATTTTGAGTCACTAAAAGTTAGTATAAAAATTAAATTTATCAAATTCCTCAAAATCAATTATTGAGAATTCAAAACTTAAATGTTAGCCCTTGAAAGTTGATCTAATTGATGCCTTAATGTTAATTGTGTGTATGTAGATTACTTGTTAACCATATTTATTCCTAATAAAGTAAATTTAATTTTATAAATATTTAATAATTACTTATTCTTTTTTTTTTATCTGTAATTTTTTTTAAAAAAATTCAAAATATCTATTATTTTAGAAAACCAATAAAACTTTTTTTTTTCAATTATATCTTTATTATCTACTTTATAATTAATGCACATATTATCCATTATTCTATAATTAACAAAAAGGTAATTTAATTATTTTATTTTTAAAATTTAGATCAATTAATTATTTTTTAATTTTTGTAAAATAATAACAAATAACAAATAAAAAGGAATAGAGAGAATATTATTTTTAATAATCATTCATATACTAATATTTTAGATATTCTTAAAGATTTGAATTTTTAACATTCTGAATTATGAGACAAACTATTCATTTATTAGATTATTAATCCAATAATATAGATTTTCTTCAATTATCTTATATTATGATCTTTAGGTTTACTATATAGCATGTTGAAAAATTAAATTTCTACTTAATATCCATGGAGTTATCCCCAGCCTTAAAAAGCTATAAATGACGAAAACACATTTATCTCATATTCTCATTGAACGAACTTCACCGTGAATCCACAAAAATGGCTATACCCTTCACTCTCTCTTCCTCCCCTTTCCTTTCTCCTCTAAAACCCTTTAAACCCTTTCCTCTCCTTGTCAAAACCCCATCTCTTCTACCCTTGAAAAGACCCACCTTTTCTACAACTTCTTCTCTCCAACAATCAATAACATCACCGCCAGTATCACTGCAAACCTTCTGGCAATGGCTGAATGACCAAGGCGTTGTATCCGCCAAGTCCCCTGCGAAGCCTGGTGTCGTTCCTGAAGGACTGGGACTGGTAGCAGAACGGAACATTTCGAAAAATGAGGTCGTTTTGGAAATCCCCAAGAAGCTTTGGATAAACCCAGATGCAGTTGCAGCTTCTGATTTGGGAAATGTTTGTAGTGGATTGAAGCCTTGGATCTCTGTTGCTCTTTTCTTGATCAGAGAGAAGTTGATGGAGGATTCTACATGGCGACCTTATTTGGATATACTTCCTGAGAGTACTGATTCCACTATATATTGGTGGGTTTTGCTTGGTTTTGGTGATTTCTTTCTTTCTTTTTTTTTTTTTTTTTTAATTAGTTTCCCCATTTTTATCCATCCTGATTTTGGGGATTGATAAAGTGTTTGTCTGGTGATTCCAGTGCAGGTCAGAAGAGGAGCTCGCTGAGCTTCAAGGTTAGTCTGGTCTCCGCGTTATCTAATTATAGATGTTCTTTTCAGCTTTTGTTTTTGTGTTTGAGCTGGAATTATATATATGAATCTTTAAGTGGGAAGAACTTAGATTTTGGAAATCAAGATAGGAAAGAACGTAGATTTTGGAAATCAAGATAGGAAAGAACTTAGATTTTGGAAATCAAGATAGGACAAGATTCTGAATATTCTTATTCATCATTTTAGGTTCATCGTTATGCATGTATACATGTTTAACAAAAATGGCATGTTTGTAGATGATTTGAAGAAATTATGACAATTTGCTTATTTTACTTTGGTCAATCTTGAATTCTTATGAGCTGTATAGAATCAAGAATGTCTACCATAAACACAATTGTGCAACATTCCATTGAAAAATTGAACTCATTTTATGAGGATTTTATTGCTTTTAGAGACTCCTATTGTGGAATTTATAATGTCCTTATCAGAATGATTATTGCATTTTGTTATGCACTTATGCTTGTCTAGGATCTTCAGTGATTTCCCTATGCTGGGCATATATTTTGGATTGCCTTGCTTTTTTTTTTTTTTTTTTTTTTTTTTTTTTTTCCACATATCATTTTTAATTTTCTTGTGTAGGATCCCAACTCTTTCGCACAACATTGGGTGTAAAAGAATATTTGCAGCGAGAATTTCTAAAAGCACATGAAGATATCCTTGTCCCTCATAAGAATCTATTTCCTTCCCCTATAACATTGGATGACTTCTTTTGGGCATTTGGGATTCTCAGATCAAGGGCATTTTCTCGTCTTCGTGGGCAAAATCTTGTTCTGATTCCCCTCGCGGACTTGGTAAGATTTTTCATTTCTTTATTTTGGTCAATTTTCAGAAGCAAGTTGAAGTGCATTGTTTTAAAGCAAATTTGAGAATTGTGTTACATTTTCTCATTTTACTTGATTTAACAAAGAGATCTTCTGGACAGCCTGAAGATATTTTTCTGTACTCCATTTGCTAGAAAGTCACTGTGGTTGTTGGTTAGCAATTCCTTGAGCTTTGAAACTTCTTTTAGAAATTGGTACATTGAAATAAAACCTTCACAGGGCATCACATTGTCATTACGTATATCTAAGTGTGGCATAGTGCAATTAAATGGTTTATTATAAAGTGAAACATGAGAAAGAATGAAGTCCATAAGCAGCATATAAGCTTGCAGCCAAGATCCTTGTCCTAAAAATGCTTCCATAATACATATATATATACCAATAAAATGAATAGTTAGCTTATGTATACAGGCCAGGTTCACCATTTAAGGTAGCTAGTCTGATTTCAGTAATTTTGTTGTGAATTTTCCATGACTGTCTTCTCCTCCAAAATATAATTTTCTGCAAACCTGGTACTTGGATCAGATCAACCACAGCCCTGACATAACGAAGGAAGATTATGCATATGAAATTAAAGGAGGAGGTCTTTTCTCCAGAGATCTTCTATTTTCTTTGCGGTCACCTATTTCAGTCAAGGCTGGTGAGCAGGTGAAGTATTTTATTCTTAAGTATAAAATGCTGCTTCCAAAATGTTGATTTAGCGGTTTTTGTCTATGTTGAGAAGTTCTGATAGATCAATTGGCTGCCATGAGCTAAAACGTATATGCTTTTTGCTTACTTAATAGTTGATGTGGACACTTTTCTAAAAATATTTCAAATGTATAATACTAAGGGAACCACAAATATGATAAGATCTTGTAAAATTTCAAGTGCATTTGCACACATATACTGTGACTTTGTAAGATAAAATGGCATTAGTGTTAAAAACAGAAATTAGAGGTTTTGTGGTTTAAAGAAATGCTCTCGCAAGTCACCAGAGTGCCTCATAGTCATAAATGCCAGGAATATGTAACTTGGCTTTAAGAATTTAGTTGAAGAAAGAACTTTCAATCATATGTTTGACTTGTGATCCTGTTAATATGGCAATTCATTATGACCGAGTTGGAGGGAAATTCAACAGGTTCTGATCCAATATGATTTAAATAAGAGCAACGCAGAGTTGGCTCTGGACTACGGCTTCATAGAAACAAAGCCTGCCCGCAATATATATACCTTGACACTTCAGATATCTGAGACAGACCAATTTTTTGATGACAAGCTGGACATTGCTGAAACAAATGGTTTGGGTGAGACTGCAGATTTTGACATTGTTTTAGGAAATCCTCTTCCACCAACAATGCTTCCATATTTGCGGCTGGTAGCACTTGGGGGTACCGATGCTTTCCTTTTAGAATCAATTTTCAGAAATTCCATCTGGGGCCACCTTGAATCGCCAGTAAGTCGTGCCAATGAGGAGCTCATATGTCGAGTGGTTCGAGATGCATGTAAATCTGCTCTTTCTGGATATCATACTACTATTGAAGAGGTAAACTGATAGTCCTCATTACTATTAAGAATACATTGTCATACATTGTTGGTAATCATTTATTAATCCACATCATGTTTCTGATTTCCGTTTAGACAACCTGTATTTTTTGTGTTGGTCTTATCCTACCTAAATAAGGTGATCATATTAAACTAGAGTCTATACTTAATCTGCACAATCAAAAGGTGATATGGAGCTTGAAAGGACTCGCTTAAAACTAATGGTCACCAACACCTGTTTAAGTAGGTTTTTACCTTTAAGATAATGCATTTAGGTTATCTATAGTTCAGATGTAGAAAGCCAGGCTATATTCATAGTCTGATCTTAAATGATATCTACCAAAGCTCCATTGATGTTTTAGTGCAATCTTTTACCTCTACGTTTGCCCACAAAATCTGGATGTTTTCTACTGTTTCATTGCACTAATTTCAAAAATCTGAAGTAGATGTTATCTTCTGGCTGTTAACAGTTTTGTGCTTGTGCACTAAACACAAATTTGGATTGCAGGATGAAAAGTTAGAAGGGGCAGCAGATCTTAACCCAAGGCTTAAGATTGCAGTGGGAATAAGAGCAGGGGAAAAGAAGGTGCTGCAGCAAATTGATGAGATTTTCAAGCAAAAGGAGTCAGAATTGAATGAGGTAGAATATTACCAAGAAAGGAGGCTTAGAGAACTTGGTCTAATTGGGGAGCAAGGTGAAATTATCTTCTGGGAGTCCAAATAGAGAACTGCATCAAATATCGAAGTTAAAAGACTTGAAGACCATTGTTTTAAGGGTACAGCCCTTTTTATGAAGTTTGGAGAGAGGAAAGTAAGAATGCCTCTGATAACACCTCCATACAAGTAAGAAGAGTTTTGTATCATAGTATTGCTCCTATAGGTTGTTTTTCCATTGCATGGATAATAGCTGCTTCTGCATAGGAAATTATATTGGCATTTTTATACTCTGATGCCAAGGAGCTGTTATTAGTTTAAATTGATAATTTCGTGCAAGGAATAAAACTTTTGCCTTGGTTTAGTGGCATAGGTGAGCTGCAAACAATATGCAATATAAAGTTTGCAACAGCATCCCAAAAAATAGACTTGACTGTCTCACCTAATTATAAATCTAATTGTCCTACTTCCAAGTTCCAACCCTAATTCACCAGATAATGAACTCTGGGAGCAGTCTATACTGAGTTCTGCAGTATATAAAATACACCATCAGATTAACTTATGAATTAAAGAATAAGAATGCTACATGTGTATTTTCTAAATGTGGACTATATAACATCATTGAACAAACTCGTTACTTGTAGAATAAATCAAATAAATATATCAACAAAGAAAAAATGAAGAACATGACCTTTTGACTCCCTAAACGGACATTTCAGGGTTCTTTTCTGCTGTTATATTTCTTACAACGCTCTAAGGTATGTGTATACGTTTCTCATTTCAAGCTTTCTGTCATTGGAAACCACTTAGTGCACCACAGCTTTTGAATAATAAGTGGCATTGGAAACCACTTAGTGCACCACCGCTTTTGAATAATAAGTGGCAGTGTCTCAGTTTGTGCTTGGAATTGTGTGCGTGGTCACTATAATGAACTCGAGTTGCTCGGTCCTAGCAAGTCATCACAATTTGTTCCCTCACAAAGACACTCTTGAGGATTTGCATAAAAATAATCTTCTTCCTTTGGTTTATCCGCTATAACCCTACGGCGCGTTGGCTGTCCCATCCTTTTTTCATGTGCTGCTTGAACAGCAGCTGCAAACTCTTTCCATGCAAGTGTCCCGTTCTGATGCAAATCCACTAACTCAACAATTCTTTTTCGATCTAGCAGGATTGTCTTTTTAAAACCAAGATACCTACACGAAATCTATTAGAAGTGTTTCCAAACCTTTCAAATAAGATAGTATATTTTCCTTGTGAATAATATGATAAATCACCCTCTATAAGTAGAGGTTACATACCGGCGGTGACCTTCCACAACTTTTGCCATGTTTCCATCGTAAGTGGGAATGAAAGTATTACTAGCTATTGAGACCATGAAATCCAGAGCAGCCATCTGAGAAGAATGATTCTGAAATTGCTGCAGCTCCACTGGATCTAACAGCATTTCCTTTCTCACCTGAAATAGTCTTTAAGCCTGAGACCTAGAAGAAATAAGCTTAAAGTACAAGCAAGATAAGAACAAACTAATGTAGATGATACCAATCTAATTACAGAGGACATGCATAATCCAGAGACATTCAACCATTTGATGGGGACTTCAACTTGAGGTTCTATAGTTTAATTGTTGAAAAAATAATCAAAAAGATCCAACTGTTTTGTCATTCCAGAAGCAAACCCATCAAAAGGCATCCTGAGCAGATGCTCATCAATATGTCCTGAACATTGTTACTCTAGATGCCAAGGTGTGCCACAAGCCTTTAACCATAGTAACTAATGTAAAAACACGTATTCACATTATGAAAAACATGAGGCAAGTAGTGGATTGGTTAATAACTTACAATCTGTGGAAATGCAGCCCTTAGTGCTGCAAGTCTCCGTTCACTGCCATATATCTCACCAGCTGCAATATATATCTGTGTTTCCTTGTCAAAACTCAATGCTTGCAAAACTAGTGCCGTCTCCTCAGGTGTCAAAGGACACAAACCTTGTGATCTCCTCTCTTCAGACACTATCTCTTTCTCCCTCCACCAAGGATATGCATACCTGAATAAAAAGTGCAGGGCAAAAAACACATCAACACATCTTTTTTAAAATACAGCACAGTGCACCCACTTTGACCAAAAGTACAGAGTAGAGTGAAATAAGAAACACACTACACAAACATTGATCAATAGTTCTCGCCTCCACTAATCGCCAATATCTGGATATATGCTACCAAAGAGCCTGTGTTGATATAGCCAAGCAACGTCTAGTTATTATTTTCTATTTACCTGGTCATCATTACCAACAATTGATTTTCTTTCTCAAGTTTTATCTTTCCTAGCAGCTATTGAATGAAGGGAACTTCTACAGGCTCACTGCCGTATACACAGAATAAGACAGATGAAGCTCATCTGCCAGATCTTAAACTAGATATCCAAAAGAAAATTGTAAATTTTCCAACAAGACAAACCTTAATCGCTTAAGCTCCTCAGCTTCGTCCTTGGTGCAGCCTTGAGTACATCCTGAGAAAGCCAACATGTCCATCTCGTACCGTAGATGCAGAGCCACAAAAGGCCCCCTTTCCTGAAGAATGCGAACCAATTTGTACCCCAAACTTTCAATCTTTGGAGTGAATTTCAGTGCCTGAAAATTAACACGGCACCTGAGCTTCTGAAGATCAAGCGGGATCCCATTGTTTGCCAAGCGTGCATCAGTTTTGTTGAAGTGCAGCACCTTTAACTTGCTGAAAAGTGGCAAAATCTGCATCATAGGATCAAAGCCAATCATGACTGACAGGAAGAGAAATTATAACTCAACACATTCACCAAAGGGTAATCCCCCCCTTTTAATCCACTTTGAATCTTGACAACATTCCTAGACTTGATGAACACTGGTTTCAGTTCTAGCATACCAAGTTCATTAGCTTCATGGCAATGAAAGTCACCTATTTTTCCTCACTATAACAGTAATTATCCTCTGATTTTTGTGCCATGTTTTCCCCTATTATTATGTAGCTGCTAAATATTCGAATTGGTTAAATTAATGATTCCATAATTCTGCTGAAACATTAATATGCATAAAATTGCTGATATACACTGGTAAAGATAGACCAAAGCAGCATTTCTGCTTATATACATACAAATTTGTGTTATATATGCAAAGTCTCAATTGAGAATTTTTTCTTGACCAACAAAAGGGTTTTAAACCAAGATCCTTGCCTACCACCAGTGTCTTACCCACTGCACAAAAACATTGGAAAACTCTCAACGTTTTACCCATACAAACAAAAGCAGATGACAACAATATTTGAAGCATAAAAACATTTCAAAAGAGAGGAATACTTAGAAGAGGGGATTTGAAGCCATGTCTTTCTACCTCAGCAGTAACAGAGAGAAAGCTACTTCAAATTATTAACCAATCCATAAAAACAAAGCCAAAGTGCAAAGGCAGAAAACATGGAATGTGGAAACAAGGAACCAATTGTCAAAAAAGAGGGGATTAAGAAAAGGCAGCTCAAAGGGAAGCTCGTCAATAATTTCAATTAAGAAATATCCACTTCTAATGCACATTTCAAAAGAGAGGAATACTTAGAAGAGGTATCAACCACCATTAAATGTCAACATGAATACCAGCAATCAACCTTATCAACTATCTTTTAACAATCCAAATCTATATAAATTCATCACGAGGGCATGTGTATGTATAGGGGACATGGAGAGTTGCATCTATTGGTGCAGGGAGTTAAAAGCATTTGATCATGCAGAAAGGAGATAAAGCATTATATCATGCATGAAGGTGAGAAACACTTCCATTTTGTCTTCTCTTTTTCCCAACTGGAAAGAGACAACCAGGGGTGGAACTACAAATAGCTAATCTAACAAAAGTTTCCCATCAGTGTTCCACCTTTTATCATAATGTCAATTAAATGTGTACCCAGAAAAGTCTCCTTTTGCCTATGTGGTAAAGGGAGAAGATCCCCGACAGGTCCAAAGTCAAATGTGATGCAATTCAGTCGCATGAGGACAGTACACGAACAGTTCTGGCTCATCCTCCTAAATCTCATACCATGCCTTCTTGGGAAAATCAAAAGCTTGTTTCTGAAGATAGTTTTCCCTCCCACAGAATAAGAAGTTATATCATTTCACACAAAGGTAGAACTCATAAAGAAGTTCAGTCAGGCATCTCCACTGGCTTAACTCAATATTTTACAAAATGTGCAAAATCATCAATCAGTCACCTAATCACCTACATGTTTGCTTTCCTTATTTACAAAAATTGCTGAATTCATGCATGACCTAGATAGTAGTAGATATCTGAGGGTATCTGGAATTTAGCAGTAAGTATTCACACCTGTTGTAGGTAGTATTTTTCATTTGACCAACTAACTGGGGGCATCTCGAATACTTTGTATCCATATTTCCTATTAAATCTTTTTGGAAGCCTTCTGACAATTCGAATTTCATCTCTTAGTGAGTTGATGAAATGTTTCACATCAAAGATGTCTTCAAAGTTACTGCAGAAAGAATGTTAAGAATTAAAGACTACATAAGCTGCAAAAGATAAAAAGCATGTCATAGCTTTCCAATAATGAAAAATGTACCTAAGGTCAGCCCAAAAAGATGTTTTGTCTAGTTCAGGAACAACCAAAGTAAGATTCAAAACCCGAGCAACAGCCACCATGTCACAGATCTGATATGCCAGACTGTCTGAGTTAATAACCTGAGAAATGATTAGGGATACAAACAAGGGAAGAAGTACACACCGCAGCACGCATTTGATTCAAGCCACCATTGCAAGACACCATAAGATAACCATTACTTGTATAGTTTCCTGCAGAATTGCCACTCTTAGCATCTTATCTATATGTGGGCAGAAAGATAGTATTTAAGAATATCTATAAAAAACAGAATATGATATATCTATCAAAGATACAACAACCTTTCATAAGGTTCAATATATTGAACTTATGCATAGGAAAGCAGTTCTTTACAATATATAAGAGGAAACAGTTTTTAACTCATTCCTCCTAAAACGCACAATTCATATGCATTGAAGTCCAACAAATGGAGGTATTACTGTTCAAAATCTTTGATCAGGAGCCAGATATCAAGCACACATGAGGTTGAAAGTTGATATAGGAAAACAAATATAGAATCTTCTGATCCCAATTCATAACTCCAAAGGGCTGCCATGAAGAAAGAATTGCACATTCACTATGAATATTTGAATTCCTAGAAGTCGTTTAGGTCAAGCCAATTACCAAAAAAGAACCCTTACCTTCTTGAAATGTCCAAATGAAGTGTTGCAAATATTTAATATCAAAGGACACCTCAAAAAATTATAGATTCTTAATAATTCCAAAAATCTAAAAATTACACCAGCATTATGCAGAATCCCAAGAATGATAAAGCATAAATTAAAATCACCATAATTCAGAGTCCCACATAAATTTATGAGTGTTCATATATTGCACGTAATCACTGTTCAATGAGCATGCACACTCAAATAACTATAATTTAATAAAAAAATCACAATAAAAAAATTCAACAGTTTAGCTAAAGCACATAGGCGACATACAAAATTCCAAAAGTTAGTCCAACTAGGCTCATTTGTTTATGAACCAAGATCAAAAATTGCCGAGTGAGATAGGCAGCCTTCAATCACAATTCGAATTTTAAAATATTCCAAGCTACTTCACATACAAAAAGAAAGAAACTCACTTGGTGGAAGAAGTGGCGGAGGAGGTGGTGGTAGGACGCTAAGAGAGAAGGGCGTGATTTGGGAGATTTTAATCGTTAAATCGGTAAAAAAACGCGGTTGCCATAGCTCCCCAACAGCCACGAGCTGAACCAAACCAGTCCATAGCAAAATAGTGGAGCAAACCCTTAAAAACCAGACTTGTAAGCGGGTTCTAGCGATCACTGGAGGAGGATGCCCAGACCCTACCTTCTCGCACCTCAGCTGTACACTCTCAGATCTAACCTCCATTTCTCTCTTTCACTCCTCGTCATCATCGCCGCTTCATCCAAACAGATCTCCACATCGATTTAACGATCAAAAACTCCAAGAAAATATCCGCATTGTACAAATTTAAAGCTTTTTCTTAAGATCTTCGAATCAAATAACAAAAAGCTTTTGATCTTTTGAATTCAGTCACAGACAGAGAGAGAAAGCTAATTCACGAGGGAAAAATAAATTAAAGGAGGAGAAACAGGAATGAATCTCACCAACCAAACGCAAACGTCAATTTTCTTATATTTTCTTTTCTGCCAAAAAATTTTCTTTTCCTCCAATCACTTTTCTTTCTCTATAAAATCTGTGAATTTTCAAAAATAAATAAAATATAGTTATTGTGAGAATTTTGGAGTATTAGAATAATAAACAAATTCGATCCTTAGAAGTTAACTATAGATTAGACGGCAATTTCTATTTTCCTTATATCCAACGGCTATGATTGTTACTATGATTTCTTTTTTCTGTTTTTGCAGATTTTTTTTTTTACAACTATATATATAAATAGAATTTTTTTTTTAATCAATATATAAATAGAATTTAACATCTCAAAAATAATTTTATTGATATTATTTTAACATTTCAGACTAATTTGTGTAATTATGGACATTAAATTTCAACATAATCACACTCAACATATATTCAAAAATATTACTTCCTCCGTCTCAAAAATATTGATAGACACAACTAACTTTTCATATGAATTAAAAATTAGAAGTTAATTTAGTTAAAATTATTAATTTTAATTTTTTTTTTAAAAGTACCCTTACAATAACTCACAACCCAAAAAGATTAATTTCTTGGAATCCAACTCTTATGTTAGTGGATATTAATTAATGTATTTTTGAAAATATAAATATAATTAATTTAAATAATGAATTTATCAATACCAATATTAAATAAATAAGAATATTTTAGTAAAATATTATTCCATCTGTTTCTTTATTTCTGACGTTTTAGAGAGTTTCATTTGGATTAAGAAATAATTAATTAACCTTAATTTTAGGAGAAAAATGAGTTAAGAGGTTAAAGTACATTTAGTTTTTATATTGAACATTAATAACGTTTGAATTTTAAATATTGATTGTATAAAAGCGACAATTAAATTTAAGTTTAAATTTAAATTAATAAAAAAAAAATTTAAGTTTTATTGATTGTATAAAAGCGACAATTAAATGAAATTTTAAATATTATTTAAAACGACAAATATAAAGGAACGGATATAGTATATAAACTACTCTTTTAAAATGGAAATGTGCTTATAATTTGGAACGCCCATTATGAAAAGTTTGTCCATCAATTTGAGATGGAGTGAGTAATATCAAAAATTGAATCTCAAAAATTAATAAAATACTTCGTCCGTTTTAAAAAAATTGTCCACTTTATTTTATCACACAGTTTAAGAAAATATTATTTATTAGTCAACTAATACATTTTATTATATTTTTCCACTTATACTCATTTATTAATTTTGAAAATAAAAAAATACTACACTTTTCAATTAATAAATATAAAATTTACAAATATATTTATTTATTTTTATAGTAGCATTTTGAGATATTTTAAAAAGAAATACTAAATAATCTTTATGGGAAGGAAGTGTAATAAACAAACCCGTTTCATTGATTGAGCCAACTCCTTTAAAATTTTCATATTCATGATAATATAAAATTGATGACCAATTCGGAAAGACATCTTAAAATTATAAGGTTAGCTAGTTAGTTTTTTTTTAAAAATAAATTATAAATTAGTGATGAAATGTCTATGAAATAATTTGAACTTTGTTAATTTCCTTTAAAATTTTTCATGTAAAAAAAATAGTACATTATAAAATATTAGGTGTAAAATAATAAAAAAATCATACTATGATTACATGATATGTATTTATTTAATTATAAAATATCTGTTTAGTTTTCTCAACTCTTTAAAACATCTCCAACCCACTCTTTATTTAACATAAATTCTTTATTATAAAGAGTTATTGTAAAAAACAAAACTCCAACCTACTCTTTAAATTTAAATTATAAATTAGAGCGTGAATTTGGCTCTCCACATGTAAAGAATCAAAATTCACTCTCTATACAAAGATTAATTAATGTACGTCTATTTTCCATACATATTCTTGTTTTCTATTGGCTTATTTTCTTATAAATTTCTTTTTCTCTTTCTTCCCACAATATTCAAAAATGATGTTTTCCTTTCTTCTGCCTATATATTCATGCTCTATTTTCTCCTCTGTAACATGGATTCTCAAGCTTTGCAACATGATTTTTCTGAAGATCCTCAATTTTCAACCCAATTACCAGACTCTGATGATATTTCTGTTCTCACCAATACTCAAGCATTCCATTCATCTACTTCAATTGAATCCAATTCTAAATGGTCTCGTGGTGGCAATTTTACTGTAGAATAAGATTTTCTCATCGTATCAACATGGATTAATACCAGTTTAGATGTTGTACAAGGAAATGAACAAAAAACATAAAACATATTGAGCAAGATTGTGGGAGTACTTTCATAAGTATAAAACTTTTGAATCTGAATGAACTCAGGTTTCTTTGATGAATCGTTGGTCAACAATTCAATTAGCTACCAACAAATTTTGTGGATGCTATGCTCAAATTGAATCTAGACATCAAAGTGGTACCAATGAGCAAGACAAGGTATTTTTCTTTTTATATTTCAGAAATCTATTTATATTATGCAGATTTTTTACTATGTATTTTTTTTTTTTCAGATTGCTAGTGCAAAACTCCTATACCAAGAGCTAAATAAAGGTAAACCTTCATTCCAATTTGAACATTGTTGGAATGTATTGAGATTTCAACCAAAATGGTTGGAAGATTGCCAGAAGAAGAAACCAGTTAAAAATAAGAACAAAACTCCCACTATTTGTCCTCCTAATTCAGAGAATGAAGTGAATCTTGGAGATGACAATAATGAAGGTTCTAACTTAGTCGATCTAGAGAGACCACCTAGAAGGAAAGCCGAAAAAGATAAAAAGAAAAGGAAGGGCAAAGATATGGAAAGTGACTCAAGTACATATGCGAACTTATTACAAGAAATGAGAGAGGAAAAAAATAATTCAATGAAAAGAAATTAGAATTATTTGAAAGGGCATATGCTCAAGGGCAAGAGAGGCTTGCCTATGAGCAGAAAAAGCTTCAATTAGAACAAATGAAGGAGGATGAAAGGATAATGGCTATAGATACAATTGAGATGTCTCAAATGCTTGCATATTTCTATATTCAGAGCCAAAAAGAAATTCTTGATAGGAGATCTAAACATCATTAGCTTTTATTGGTTTTTGAACTCATAAAGCTAACTCTTTTAGATGAAGTTTACAGTGATTTTTGACTGTAAGATATATTTCTTGCTTAAGGATAGAAGAGTTCCAAATTCTATTGGTTGGTTTAGTGTTGTTATTTCAAGTCTCTTGTATTAGTTCGATTGTGGTCTTTCATTTTTATTTTTGGCTAGCTTTATTGACAGACTACTATTTCAAATGTGTTTCTTGATATTGTTAATGGTAATGACAGATACAGTTGTGGAATGTAGCAGCAACCATTTGTTAATCTAACTAAAAAAACAAGGTATTAAAGTCATGCAACCTAAATACCACTATAAAATAAAAAGACAGATGCAATGGTAACACTAACAAATAAGCCCATCCTCAATGCCAATTTAGTGAATTAATGATCATCAAAATATGAAGTCTAAGAAGGTGAACTCAAGGGAAGGAGGAATTAGATAAATAGAAACAAATGACTAGGCACTAGATACATGCCTAAATACAATCCACCCATCTACAGCCAGAAATAAGCATCTGTTACTGAAACTAGCAAGAGCAGCAACAAAGACGAGGCAAATAAAAATTCAATTCCTTTATACATGTGTGTGTATAAGCATCATTGTACATGGTCTGCCAAATGCAGAAAGTGTTAAATCAAAGAATATTGTCATAAATCAAGTATTACCTCAGCAGAAAGTGTCCTTAATTCTTGTTCACGAGCTGCTAACATGTAAGCAAGATCAACCTGGAAAAACAAACACCAGTGATCATTATACTCCACTTTTGTGCAAACAGAAGAGACACTTCATATTCAAAATGGAAATGGAAAATTATAAAAGAAAAAGTTATCCATGGAAATAAGGTCTACATTTTCATCCGAATTAGAGGCACCAAGTCACAGAAAATCCACAAGATAGGAGGTTGTAGTTTTGTGGCTTAAAATTGCAACCAAAGTCGATGTAACAACTAATTCTAGTCATATTCTTATGCAAGCATTCCCTCTTAGCCTCATTTTTTATTTCCTTAAACGGCTCCTTATAGTTGAATCTAGCATTTGCTACTTGAAGTTACCCTTTAGCAAGCAGATACCACCAAATATTTTAAGCATAGGGACATCCTCTAGACTGAAACAAAGGCAGGCAAGAATAAATCATTAAACAAGGCTGCTGTAACCATTGGTCTTTACATTGACATCCATTCACTGCATAATTACACATAGTTCTACTTCTACATATGAAAAAAGTATAAGCTAGCCAGGATCATAATTACCTGAGGTGTGCTACCATTGTTAGACCTCTCATATTTGCTTAAGCACTCTTATAGATGAAGAATCTGCATCAACTCATGTTTATGGGAATTTGATAAAAAACAGGGACTAATTACAATGGTAAAAATATGTTAATAGTCCATAACCATTACAATTCTTCATCACCAATAGTATTTTGGCAACCAAACCAATAGGCATTTGTTAAACGAAAAGGAAAAAACAAACTTAAAGATGCAGCGAGATAAGGCCATCCTGTTGGGTCCAATTAAAACAAGACAGATGCAACAGGATGGGTTATCTCACTGCATCTTTAAGTTTGTTTTTTCCTTTTCTTTTAACAAATGCCTATTGGTTTGGTTGCAGCAGCTAATAGGCATTTGTTAATCTAAAAAAAAAAAACGGTATTAAAGTAATGCAACCTAAATACCACTATAAAATAAAAAGACATATGCAATGGTAACACTAACAGAACATGGAAAATGAATTCTGGGTTATGGTTTACAAATTTTAGAAAAGGTAATTAATGCTCAAATTCAAAGCCATAACCACTCAAATTAACAGTATTAGCAGATTAATACACCCATTAAGCAAATTCATTGAAAACCATAAAATATGTTTCATATCAAAGATCAAACAACACAAACTTCATCTCCTATAAGTTTATAACTTTCCAAAAGAAACAACATAAATTAGTTTTCTAGTGATAAGTCTGTTTACATATGACTCCCATGTATTTTCCATATATTCTCGATTAAGTCTTGCTGCAGTTGATAATGAATGTCTCGATCCCTAATGCGTTGATGACATTGAATAAATTCCATAAGCTCCGTTGTATGCTCATGCGAAACTGATATGTTCTAAATGACATCAACTACATCATAGTTAAAATCTAAGTTTTTAACATGTCTTTCATCTTCAACAATCATATTATGCAATATGATGCAAGCTTTCATAATGTCTTTTAGAGTTTGACAATGCCAAAAACGTGCTGGTCCTCGCACAATGGCAAATCGTGCTTGTAATACACTGAATGCTTGTTCTACATCTTTTCTTGCCGACTCTTAAGCTGCAGCAAATTGTTTGTGCTTATTTCTTTGTGGAAATGGAATTGTTTTCACAAATGTTGACCATGGAGGATATATGCCATCAGCAAGATAGTATCCCACTGTATAGTCATGACCATTAATTGAATAGTTGGCTGGTGGAGCACGTCCTTCTACAAGATTTGTAAACAAAAAGACCGCTCTAGAACATTTATGTCATTATGTGATTCGGGTAGTCCAAAAAATGCATGTCATATCCAAAGATCATATGAAGCTATAGCTTCAAGAATTACAGTTGGTTCACGAACATGGCCAACATACATCCCTTTCCAAGCAACCGGACAATTTTTCCATTTCCAATGCACACAGTCAATGCTTCCTAACATTCCAGGAAACCCATGACTGTCACCTTCTTTTAACAATCTAGCAATATCAATTTTCAATTTTGTTTGGAGATCTCATGTACTTCTCTAAAAAAAATTGAAACTATTGCTTTAACAAACCTTTTAAGACTTTCAATTGCAGTGCTTTCACCAATTCTTACATATTCATCAACATAATATGCTGCAACTCCATATGTAAGCATCCTTATTGCAGCAGTGATTTTTTGGAGAGAAGACAAACCAAGACATCCAATAGCATCTCTTTTTTGAATAAAATATGAGTCATGAGCTTCTACAGCAGATTGAATACGAAGAAAAAGAGATTTACGCATTCGAAATCTCCTTCAAAATAAATTTGGAGAATACACAGAATTTTCTCCAAAATAGTCTTGAAAAAGCTTGTGGTGACCCTGAACTCTATGACACCACATATATGCATGACCATAAACTGAACCATAATGTAGTGCTGTCCTCCTTTTATTGAGCAACATAGTAGTTACTATCATCTCCAACTCATCATCCGAGTCAGAATCATCAAGAATAGTACTTATTAAATTGGTAGAAAGCATGATATACTAAAAGGAAGACCGCTATTAAATAACTCATTCGCAAGGAATGGTTAGTTACCGTTAATCACAGTGTTAATAATTACCAAGTAGCATCCTTTTCCGACTGGCATCACTCTGTGCAATGTGGACCTACAAATAATTCATTAACATTGAAAAAACCTTTCAAGGTGCAAAAAGAAAATAAACAGAGTCTTATTTACCGAAACAAAGAATTAGTCCACCTCTCCATCATGTCCCCAATGTTCACTATGAAGGCCTTGCAAATTCAGAATTTGTCCACCTGCGACAGTGTTTATGTAATGATCTTCGTGGTCTTTCTTACTCACGTTTTAGTGAGGTTGTAGTTGCTGTTTTTATGTTATTTTCTTTAAAAAAAAAAAAAAAAAAAAGGAAAGAGCTATTGTGTAGAGAACCTGGAAATGAATATCAAAGGATTGATTAAATGTATAAAGAAAAATGGAGGGAAACCGATGAAATAAAAAGAGGGAAATCTGATAGAAAGAAATGGAAGGAAAAAAATTAATATTAAATGTTTTTATAGGATAAAATAAAATAAAGAGTAAAATATAAAGAGTGTATTGGATTTAAATAAACTTATTTGTTTTTTATATTTAAAGATTTCTTAAGATGTTATTTATTACCCAAAATATGTTCTTTATTTTAAAGAGTACCATTGGAAATTCTCTTAGATGTAAGAAGTTTTGGATTTGAATCTCCTAAATCATAAATAATTGTCACTAATTTAATAAAAGATGTTAAAAGAAAATATTACCCATGTTATAAAGTTTAGTGTATTTTTGTTGAGTATTCTCTTTTCTGGTATTAAAAAAGAAAAATTATAGAAGAGTAAAGGGTTATGTCAGTTGGATGAATACTTACTTGTTAGGTAACCCAACCATAAAATTAATAATACGAATATATAATAATATTTGCTATTGAGAAATAATAAATGAATCGTAAAAAAATAAAAATAGGAAAAAATATAATATATATGGCATACATGAGTTGGTAACTTTTGTCATTTTTTATTAATTAGGATTAGGATTAAAGTTTAGAAATGGCATCATTTGAGAACCTTAGGAAAGGGCCTTTAATTAATGCTTAATTTGATACTTTTGTAGGCATTTGGATTTTTTTTTTCTTTTTATTAATTCTACATGGTCACGTAGGACACAAAGAATATACATGTTATTTATAGTTGAATTTTAAAAACCTAATTTAATGAATCAATTCTAAAAGTTAAGTATGGTTGATGGATTCAAGGTTTTTCTTTTAGGAGTTAACAACATTTGATAAAAATTAATTCTCCCTCCATTTCATAATAATTATCTTTTTAAAAAAATGCACTTAAATTAAGGAAGCAATAAATTAGGAATAATTTCAAATCAAATAGATTAATATACCTTTAATTTGTCTTTCAAGTTTGAAAAAAAATCAATTAATGTTACATTGGATTTGTAAAACGACAATTATATTGAAACAAAATCACTTTTTCTAAAAAAACAGTTATTGTGAACGGAGGGAGTATATAATATTATTGAAATTATAAATTATATTCTTAATCTTTAAGAGATTACTTGATTTTTTTTTTAGCATTAATTTGAATGAGACTAAAAATAAATATTTAAATTCGAAATTTAATTTTTAAATAATTAAATAATTAAAAATATTAAAAATAATGTGTATTTTTTATTGTTATAAATATGTTTTTGTTTTGTTGAATTATGACTCGTATTAGTTAAAGAAAAAGTTATTCTCTCGAGTGATAATTGATTTTCGTTTAGTCCATGCGTTTTGGGATAATTCGACGGTTTTATTATTATATAAAAATGATTTTATAATTCATATTTATATTAAATTTTAGCCATAAAAACTGTAAATAGACAGATTACTTGTGATTAAAAACATACTTATTGAATCATAAATTTATTTGTATTTATTTTTTCTTGTTTTTCTAACTTGCTTAATTTGAGAGTAAGCATTCATTGAATACTTCCGTTAACGTGTCATTTTCTCTATGAAACTAGTTCGTAAATATGTGTTTTGTGTAGTGTTATTATTAAAAAAAATATTTTTAGTTAATTTTTATGCGTAGATGATTAATAATATATAAATATTATATTAAATAAAAAATATATAAATAAAAAATTATTGTATATTTTAGTTATACAAATAATAATAATAATAATAATAATTATTGTAATAAATTTTTAAGCATGTCTTTCCATCAATATTTTTATCTTTATATACTAATATAAAAATTTAAATTATCAATCATAATACATATTGAGATTATTGAAAATTGCATAATTTTAAGATTTTGAGTCAAAATAGAGATTGTTAGGATTATGACTCAAAATTATAATAGGACTTGAAAGGAGATCTTTTTTTGTATTTTGTGTGTGAGAAATATTATTTAATTGAGTAGAGAATTATTTTCTTTATAGAGTATAATATTCTTATTTTAATGTTATTCCTAATTGGGTGAGGATCCTTATTAAGTTATGAGTGATGGTGAGTAATATTATAAATATGAGTATTATATGTGAGGTTCTTTGACTTTTGCATAAAGATGTATAGCCTTTTGCTCAATAGTTTTTCTCCCCTTTTATCTATTCTCTTTTTCATCTTTCTTTCTTTCTTATTACACACACTTTC
Source organism: Vernicia montana (assembly GCA_949750685.1). NCBI lineage: Eukaryota > Viridiplantae > Streptophyta > Magnoliopsida > Malpighiales > Euphorbiaceae > Vernicia > Vernicia montana. The sequence continues at coordinate 41,927 of CATKHJ010702463.1, read as the reverse complement.
TCCTCTTACTACTCTTTATTGCTCTAACATTTTTTTTTTCTTTACTTATTTTCTTCCAATTAAATTTTTATTATATTTATAAATTAAATATAAATATAAATATATAATTATTTTTTTTATTTTTTATAACTATATTTATTATATTGAGAGTATTTTAGAAAATAAGAAAAAAACAACTCTATTACATATTTATATCAAATATAAAAATATGAAATTCAATTAAATTTTATATTTTAAGTTGTTTGATTTGTAATTCATTTATTTCAAACTACTGATAATATATGAAACTCCAAAATGAGTATAAATTATTAGTTTAATTTTCAACATTCAGCTAGATGAGTTTAATAAGAATTAGTAAATTTTTTTTTTCTATCAGATGCAGTGAATAATTTTTTTTTTGGAGTTTTTATACACACACTAAAAAAAATAAAATATTTTCATATATATTTTCCCTTATTTTTCTTTTCAAAAATACAACTTATTAAATTTTTTATTTAAAAAAATCCACTTTCAAAGGTATATCATATATATATATATATATATATATATATATATATATATATATATATAAAGTAAAATTTTTAAAATTTAAAAAGACAAAATGATATTTAAAAAAAAATATTTGGTGTAATCTCTTTTTTTTTTTTTTAGCCTTATTAAATATATTCAAGCAGAAAAAAAAAATGAAAAATGAAAAAACTGTTTTGGACCTTGGGTATAGGACAAAGCCCAAGAAAAACAATGTAAAAGGAGCGGGCTTTAGTGTAAGAAGAAGCCAACCAGACAAGTCAAAAAAAACTCGAACAAAGATTTTACTTCTTCACCCATATTTGCAATAGCGATCTATCTTCTGAATTTTGCGTGGCCCTTCCAATCAAATTTCACCACCTTCCCATAACCCACCACGTTCCCATTTCTCTCTCTCTCTCTCTCTCTTGTACAATAATCAAAATCCCCAAAACTCCATTTTTGATTTCTCTCTCTGTTTCCCTGCTAAAAGCACCATGATTATGGCTAGATTACGGGTCTGTTGTGTTGTTGTATTAATAACAGTGGTGGGTCTTTTATCTTTTACATCAGAATCTCTTCGTTTTGAGATGAAATCTGGGCATACCAAGTGCATATCAGAAGACATTAAAAGCAATTCTATGACTGTTGGCAAGTACAGTATCGTTAAACCCAATGAAGATCAGCCTTTGCCTGAGTCGCATAAAATAACGGCTAGGGTGGGTACCCAATAGATACTGAAGAAATTGAAGAAACCCATGTTTTGTTTTTAGAAAAAAAATTGATTTTGGTGATTTATTTGGGTTTGTAGGTCACATCGAGTTATGGGAATAGTTATCACTACGCCGACCATGTGGAATCAGGGCAGTTTGCGTTTACCGCGGCGGAGGCAGGGGATTACATGGCGTGTTTCTGGGCGGCGGATCATAAGCCGGAAGTTACGTTGACTATTGATTTTGATTGGAAGTCTGGTGTGGCTGCCAAGGATTGGACTAATGTTGCTAAGAAAGGCTCTATTGATGTAAGTATTTTTATTACTTTTCTTCTTTTTCATTTTCATTTGGGTTTTTGTTATATTTCTTGATTTGCTGTTCTGTTATTGTTTGGGTTTTGGATAAAATTGTTGATAATTTTATACAGAGTGAGTGATTTTGCTTGTACCAGGGATCAAAGGTTGAATGCTATAATGGGTTTTTTTATTTTCTTAATTTTTTCTCTGTTTAATTAGTGGTAAAGTAGACTTAGATGAGTTGAGCATTAAAGAAAAAAGGGGTTTGTTGAAGTGGAGAATTATGCAATGATGTTGATAAAAGTTTAAACATTTTGGAGGATTGAAGCATGTCTTCTAGCGGATATAATCATAAATACCATGTAGGACTACATATATGAGCCACAGTAATCATGAAGGGATAAAGCTGTTGGTTTCTTCTTGGCCAAACTGGGTTTTTAGTTTGAGGAAGTTACATCAAGAGCTTTGGCCAATCTTTACCTTTGTTTTGTTATAAGAGCTTAGACAGATCCTACCACTGGATAGTGGGCTTGTGCCCTTTCTTAGTAACCGGTGGTCTTTTAGCATATGACCATTGTTGTGTTATTGTTTGAAGGTCAAAGAAAAATTGGCTGGCTATCAGACATGGATCTTAGTACCATCTAGGTGATGTTCCTCCTAACTATTTATACAAATAGACAACTCCAAATGCCTCGACTTGATTGACAGTAATTGCATGGATGATTCTTTTGATCTTAAATTTGATGCTTTGACTATAGGAAGTTTATTATTTAAGTATTGGCTGATCTGCTGGGAGTTGTTGTGCGGGTATAAAAAGAGCTGTTGGATGGGCACCTGAGAGATCAAATAAGGTAGATATAAAGATGTAGCAGCCCATAACCCAACTAGATTTAAGAACAAGAGGTTGCAGAGAAATTATATGACTATAAAATAAAAACTCTACAGAAGCAATTTCTGGTGGATGATTGATATCTACAGCTCAATCCTACTCTGATACCTGTGTATTGTTAGAAAATTTAAATTAAATTTTCTTGTAAAAACAATTGGGCAACTGATATTGGGCAGTGAAAGAATTTAGAATTTTTTTTAGATACGAAAAATATTATTGAGAAAGAGAGAATTCAGTGTACACCATGGAGGACAAGAAATGCTACTATAACTCAAAACTAGTAACAAGAAACATAAAATAAAAGCTAAATGAATAATGCCCTCCAATCGAATTGGATAACATTTAAAGGGATCTCTTTGAAAGCTCTGGAAGCATAAACCTACTCGGGACCCAAAAACACCACCTTGTCTCACAACAAACTAATGGATATGCTCTGATTCTTGAAGATACATGCTGTATGTAGAAAGAACTTAAAAAATTAATTGTTACTAACTACAAATGCTGTATGTAGAAATGGGATGGAAGTAGGAATCTGGTGGTCATTGGTCAGGTAAGGGAGAGCCGACTGCCTGACTGAGACAGTTTTCATTGGTTTCACACAACACTCTTGAGGAGTGATACTGTGAAAGGGTAACCATTTAAGCTGTCAGAGGGATGACCAGGAAAGACATGGCCCTTGAATGTTGTTTTACTTCAGTAAGTTTCAACTTTCAAGCCTCAGAAATTAGCTGGAAATTAGGATGTCAATTTATTTACATATATATTATGTTTTTTTGCAAAAGAAATGGAAGATCTGGACCAGAGGTTGAAAGCCATATTTCCTGCCTCCCTCTTAATGCATTATGTTGTAGTTAATATTGGATTGATTGTTCATCTCAAACCATGGCCCCTGTAGCACACTAGGCAACTTTATGTTGGATTACTGTTTCAATCTGTTTGCTGTATTTAACGGATGCTAGGCATCCATCATTCAAACATCTGCTGGGAAATCTAAGGCTCCCTATATCTACTTAGTAACTTGTTCTTTTTTATCAAACTGCCTATTAAGACAATTAAGATTCTAAGCTGATATGGTCAATCTAAAGTTGGCCAGAAAGAGGTGAAGTTCGCCCTTTTTTACCTGAGAATGTTTACAAGGGAATCAAAGTGTCGAAGTGGTTGCTACTTGACAGCTGCCTTCATAGGGAGCTGTAGTAAATGTCACTTCTATGAGCATTTAAACTGTTGCATTTCAACAAGGGGCTTGACTTCCAGCTATGATAACCTTCAAACTTGTCATCCATTGCTTCTATGATATGTAGTAGTTACTAGTTAACATAATCTTTAATAACATTAACACTTTTAATAATTTTTTTCTATGTTCCAGTGATTGGTTTCCTCCTTTGTTGCAACTTTGATTTGAGCAGTGATAAACAGAAATGTGTGTTTTTTGTGCACTTTGTCATTAACACTATGTTTGGAAAGGAAAGCTTATGATGGAGGAAGGAAAATAGAGAGAGGAAAATGAAGAGGGAAAATATTAAGGGAGGAGAGAATTATTTTTCCTTATCACGTTTGGAATTATGGAAAGAAAAAAGGGATAAAAGTTATTATAGAAATAGTATAATTTCTATTTATAAAATAATTTCTATTTTACCCTTCTCATTTTCAAACACAAAGTAACTGATTGTAGGGATGGAAATATAATTTAAATGATTCTCCATCCACTTTCACTACAAATCGGAGAGAGAATAAATTAGGGCCCCACATTGTTATTTTCTTGTTTTTTTTCCTTCCCTCCTTATTTTCTCTCTTTCCAAGCAACCTTATTTTCCCCCTTCCCAAACAGTGTAAATTTATTTCTTTTAAGTTTCTAAATTGATTCTTCACATCAGTTTTGTATTCTCAAATTTATGAGTGGAACATGGAAAGATTCTTATGCACTGGTCTTTGTTTTAACTACCAGGTAATGGAATTGGAGCTGAAGAAACTCCATGATACTGTTACTTCCATTCAGGAGGAGATGTACTATCTTCGTGAAAGGTAAAGAAAAAACAATTATGAAAGCTGATATATTCAATTTCTTTGAACAGGATGATGTTTGTTTGGATATTAAACTCATTTTAACATGTTTGATGCTTGGTGCAGAGAAGAAGAAATGCAAGAGTTGAACCGAGTTACTAACTCGAGAATGGGCTGGTTCAGTTTTCTGTCTCTTCTTATGTGTTTATCAGTGGCAGGCTTGCAAGTATGGCATTTGAAGAACTTTTTCGAGAAAAAGAAGCTCATTTGATTCTAATTTGACAGTCAAATACAAATTTTCTCTCATCTTTTTTTTTTCCCCTTGTAAAATGCTCTACAAATGATGTAACTTTGTGAAAGAGTAATTTTTAGATTAATTGGGATTTTTATTACTTTGCATGCAGTTTGTCTTCTGTGAGTCTATGCTTTTCAAGATTCTAGTAAAGTCTTTGCACAAAAACTAACTTTCTATTCCATGAGCTGAAAACAGCAAATTAGCTTTTTTCTTCATTGAGTTGTAACTTTCAACCATGTGAATTAGCGTTGAGATGAGAAAAAAATACACATGGCTAAGATATCATATTCCTGCCCATGAGTGAATTGTGATTTGTTAAAAATTATAATTGTTGTCCTAGAACCTAAGGTTTGTATCCCCTTAGGGCCTTAATTACAATTATAAACATCCTGATCCATACGACCTCTTAATTTTTTATGAACAGAGGATTTCATTTCATAAAATGAAAGTTCACAAACAAGAGATCTAAAGGTTAAAAATCTTATCAAAACACAAGAAAATTTGAAAAAATAAACTCAAAGCCTATAACAGAAAAATTAAGGTCTCCAGGCCACCAGATCTCTTAAATTTTGAATCTCAAATTCTCACTCCCATCAAACTCATGGAAACAGTTGATTCTATCAACTGGACTCCCCAACAACTGTCACAGCAGCAAGCCTCATCGCCTTCCATAACGACATCAAAATGCTTGATTAGAGCTCCAAAAAAATACAAATTAAAGACTTTACTCCTACACATGCCTGGATGCTTGACATTCTGAGACTTCATGAACTTTTTCTTCTGTGATATTTGCTATGTCAAGCTCCAAGAAGAAATCTCATGAATTTAAAATACTATATCTCCAACCACCATGAGAGATGGATGAAAAAATAATTTCAACATATGAACATATGAATCTAAGAACAAATCTAACAGATCTATTTGTGAGACACAAAAGAGGGAAAACAAAGTTTCCAAAGCAAACCCATAAAGGGTGAAAACTACCTTAACTAAATTAAAAAGAAAACTAAGAAGACTATGGGACTTGTGAACAATTTTTTAATTTTAAACTTTTAAACAATTTGAACATTATAATTAAAAGCTGAAACCGTCACTAATAATCTAACAAGCTTTTCAATCTTATACTAAAAGATACAAATTGATTGATGAAATTCTGTTATTATCTCTTATTATGATAACTTTTTTTTTTTTTCCTTCTAAAATATCAAATAACAAAATCAAATATATTTTAATGATAAAATCCTCTTTTACAATTGAAAAACAAATATCATACCAAACAGCTCTTAGTCACTTTAAATCCAGCAAAACATTTGTTCTGAAAATATCTCTGGTTCTTTAGGGGGTAAACTAGCTTTCCAAGTGATTCTTGCAATACCAGAGAAAATTCAAGAGGGAAAAAAAACTACCAACTCTTATGAGATCAAGAAGCCTAGCATATACAAATACAAGAAAAACACCTAGGATCTTCAATGGTTTTTTAAAACTCTCAAATCTCATAATCCATAGCAAATTACAATTGGAAAACAAAGGAAAATACCGGGTCAGATAATGAGCATATTTATAGTATGTTCATTGAATTGTATTACTCGACAGGCGCTGGCTTGATATCAATATCGAAAGACCAGTTGAATGCCAACTCTGACCATGATAAAAAAAAAAATCTGGTGCATTTAGTAGAAAACCAGCAACAGCAGTAACAATCTTTTGCAGTGAAATCTATTCACAACGCCATCTGCACAATTGTGGGTACAAGAAATGACAGGCATAAGCAGCACATATTTATATTTGATTGTGATCGTCGCTCTTAGATTTATGCATTGAATATGCTCCAATGGTGATCTCCACCAATACTTTCCTTGATCTTTTCAAGCCTCTTGAGGATTTCCAAGAAAGAAGGTCTTTTATTCATATCAGTAGCCCAACACTGATCCGTTAATCTAAAAACATTCAAAGGAAGAAATTAGAAACCCAGATGATCAATAACTTGAGCATAGCTAAAGAATTCTTTTTATTTTATTTATTTGTTTTTTGGGAGAAGGGATGGAGTGGAAGGTGTCTTGGGAGGACTCTTCAAACTATATAAACATGTTGACTGTCAAAAATTTATATTAAGATGATACACAGAAGATTAAAGATAAGATGATGTATTTTGATTGAACAAATATCAGTAATCTGATGAACTGGAAATATATCAACATGAACTTACTCTCTCAGTTCAGAGGTAAATCCTTTGGCACGAAATGTTGGCCTGTGCCCCTCTGCCACAAACTTGGCTGCTTCATAAGGTTCATAATTTGCAAGTGGCGGTTCCCCTTCAAGCATCTGCATTGGACAAGAAAAATTCATTACAACTTATTTTGATGCTAGGTGTCACTATGTTGTCGTACAGAAACCAAAAATTACCTCATACAGTATCATTGCAAAAGAGAAAACATCAACCTTCTTATCATATTTCCGGTGCTTGAAAACTTCAGGAGCCATATACCGATCTTTTGTTTTATCCAAAAAAGAAAGGAAAAATAAGTGTAAGAACATATTTCATTCATAAGAACTTCACAACAGACACTCACAGCTTCCTGTCTCGCCAGTCATTTTGTACACATCATGAGAATTCTGAACCTTGATGAGCTTGCTTAGTCCAAAATCTCCAACTTTCAAATGGTCAGCATTGGAGTTGACTAAAAGAACATTCCTAAGATTTAGAGAACACACTCAATAGGTAAGAACAGAAATGTAATGGGAATTGTCAGCTCAATATTCTCAATACTAGAAGGAAGAATGCTGAAAAATGCTAAAGCTCTTCTCAAAGAGTACAGCAAATTGCTGTGCTAAATTTTTATACACCACTTATAGCCTTAAACTACAGATTGATCAGCTACAAGTTAATTAAAAGACATGATAATTTTTCCAGCAGAATTTAGCATAGAGGTGAACTAACCTTGGTTTTAGGTCTCTGTGAATAATGACATTCGGTTCATTGTGAAGGTAAGCCATGCCTCTGGTCACAAAAGATTTACAAAATGCATGTTAGCATGATAATCAAAATTTCTAAAGCTGAACAAGTAACTGAGTTAAATTTTTAGAGCTAACAGTCTAAAATGGATAAAATTTTCTCATACTTCCTTTCCAAAGTAAACGAAATGTGGCATAATGTCATATCCTACAAAGCTATATGCAATTCACATTTCATAAAGCATAAAAGTGTGGGAAAAGTAAGTGAAGTAGTGCCTACAAGGTCCTTCAATTTTTCTCATTCTTCTTCCTCAGATATTATTCAATTACTAGCACTGATCCAAGAAAAAAACTAAAAAAAAAAAAAAAAAATCTGTGTATGACCGGCTAAAATATCCCAAAAAGAAAAAAACCACATATCGTCGTATAAATAGGGCTACATAGAACTTTAGTTTGAGAAATGATTTGAGAATAGCTTAATGGATCACTACAAAAATAAAATAGAACCTCGTGCAAGAATACTTATACGAAGATTAACGGGTATAATTAGTCAAGCTTAAATGATATATATCTTTACCACGAACATCTAGAAGAAGTACGAATAACAGACCAAATACACAAGGGAGAAATCTCCACATTTTCCCCTCAGTAGCAAGAAGAGGAGATAGAAGCTTGCACTACCTGGCAATATCCAATGCAAAGTTGATAGCTGTTGAAGGACTAAGCGCACCCTTTTCCTTGAGGTACTGATGAAGATCACCCTGTCACAACACATGAATGCTATGATCAAGCAGGGTTGCTTTGAAGGTAAATTTTCAAGTCATTGACAATAGCTTATATGCAGGGAGTCTGAAATTAGAAACAGATATTGAGTATTACCCCTCGCAAATACTCGGTGATCAACATAAGGGGTTTCCTCTCGGTGACAGCTCCTAGAAATTGGACTATATTTGGGTGACGAAGCTTCACTAGCAAATTAACCTCATGCCTGAAGTCCTGACTAAATCAGGAAAATGAAAGATGGTAAGGAAAACCACAATATAATAAAGAACAGGGTTGGAGAAAAGTCGATTATACAACTAGGACCATATAAATCAATTTCTTGAGAATTATGACCATTATACTAATAGCATATGAGAAGCAAAAGTCCAAACTTAATTTAAATAGAAAGTAGAGATCATCACCTTCACAGAAGAATTCTGATAAAATCATGCAAAAGTAGATTCCATCCCTTTTTAGAGTTAAAACTTAAAACGTATTAATGCCATTTTTATTTTGGTTCCGATTAACAGTCATTAAAATACAGCTCAAAGCATAAAACAAACAATACCAATTTTTTGAAAACTAAACCTCTTTTAAAGAAGTTTATATACATTTAAGATTTTAGATATGCTGATGACATTTTTTATTTTGCTTCTGAGTCATAGTCAATCAGGGTTCACAATGTAAATCAAACAAAATGATTATCAGCAACAGTAATAGAATATGTAAGAACCAAACTAGAAGGACTTACATCACCAATCTATCATCTGAAAGGGATGGAAGAATGCGCTTGACAGCCACTGGTGTTCCACGCCAATAGGCTTTCAAAATCTCACCAAAAGATCCCTAACAGCATAATCTACTATTAGCATCAGAACTGGCAGATAGATTTAGATAAAATATACCAACTACTTGAAAGCTGACTTCTGCAAAATAAAAAGCAGGTGACTTTACATTGAACAAAGTGGCAGAGTATTTAACTTTGGGGGACAAAGCCAAACTATAATTACATAATCTCTTTCTTCATATAATGTGCTCTACAATATGTGGTAACCAAAGAAAAAAAGGATAAATATAACATATGAACAAAGTAATTCATCCTTAACAATTTCCTATAGCACAGATGATCTAACCAAAAGAATGTCAGGCAGGCCACACATTTAACATTTGAAAGTTTCACCTGGGTGTCAAGGCCAATTGCTTTGTAAAAACATGTTTCCATGTCTTTTCAAAGGAGAGAGAACTCCAAAATAAATTACATTTTGCTTTATTGTCTCTTTCAATCATAGGCTAAGAGAAAAGTTTCCCTTATGTTAATAGAAAAAGATATTCTACATAAAGCTCATTTTTAATACTTATGACAAACAAAACATCAATTTTGAGGAAAACTGTGGCTAATAAGTAAAAGCCAGTGACAGTGTTGAGGTTTAATGGGGAAAATACCGGTGTCAGAGCCATGTTTGGCAAAGGTCCTAATATGGTTCTCCCACTAGTTGCAAATTAATTGATGGAATGAACACGTCAAGGGGTCAAATACAACACCTCAACAATATAAAACTCCTGAGAAATGATAAAGAGTGAACTTATGATTACATAAACCCCAAGAAACTCGGTACTTTCACAAACATCACTCTCATGAATTAGCAAATTCTTATAAGGATGGACATAAACAATTAATTGAATGTAATATAGCATAACATGACAGCCTACTTATAACAGGGAATGAACCAAGTGATAAGTGATCATATGATTCAATGATGCCCAAACCCAAAAGGTCTCAAAATCTTCCATAATAAAATAAAAAAAAAGCTTAACATACCGACTTCCCCATATTTTCACTTTACCCAGACAAAGCTGTTTTCCATTATGCAAGTCATAGACAAGCTTAAACCACAATTCCCTGTTCAGGGATGACATAATGAAAGGCATTCTTCAATAACCACCAATAATCACAGGCATTCCTAGCTGCTGCAGAATAACAGGCATAAGATCCTGCTTATAATGTTTAACCAAGAATGTAATAGCATTCACAAACAAGCATAATTTACTAAAAGTCTAAAACAATGTGACAAACAGATGCATAACAATCTGCATAATCAACAATCCAGCGATAAAATCACACCTTTCCAATAATTGCCGAGTTTGAGAAGTCAAGCTCAGATGGGTCAATTTCCCAATCACACTTGTTCGGTAGAGGTGGTGGAACAGGCTTTGGTTCAAAGTGGCTTCCGTTTTGCCCCTGCAGTTCAAGTTCACAAACTTAGGTATGTCCCACATAAGCAACCGAAGAACAAAATGAAGAGGAATAAAAGCATTGTATGAAACATATCAAGGAAATGTGTATTGCATTGACACATAAAAAAAATAAACATGATTGCATTGCATGCATAAATAGCTCCCAGAAGATTGATCTTTAAGCATCTCTTGAAGTATCATCACATAAAAAGGCACAAGTTTTGCATTTTGAACTTGCAACCAATGCATCAAGATTCAAGATACATACTGGACAATGCTAGCCAACTTCTGACGGATGACAAATAAAGTATTATAAGATTTAGCATTCAGGGAGTCATCAACAAAACAACCTTTATCAAAGGACTACAAGGTACCAGCCCTAGTAAAGATCCAGCAGTACTAAAATCAACCCCAATGCCTGAAGGCTCATAACAAACCATCCAGAGCACATATGAGTCACTGCTGCCTAAAAGAGATGTAAGATTGCTAGAGCTACGAGTAAATCGAGATAAAGATTTGAGTGAAAGTATCAACACACAGGGTACCACTCCTTAAATGTTGTTCATTTACAAGCAAATTCAGTTATATAGAAGATTGCTAAGCAGGTGAACACTCGATAATTAGCCAAAACTGAGGTTAAGAATTATTACAGCAATTTCATACCAGATATAGAAAAATAGGCAGCTCTCAAAAACTATAGGGAGTAGTTAAAAGGGAAAAAAAGGGATCCCCATTTGAAAGGAGAGAATCCATTTTGTAATTATGGATTCTAGTGCTCCATATTACACGTGGAGAACATTTATATTCAAAATACTGGAGGAAAAGAGAAAAGTGACAACAAAACTAGCATTAATATATGCTGGCTATATAAAGTATAAACCACATCTTTTCATATTCTGCCCCAAAGAAAAATTAATGTCAAAAGACTCAAAACAAACAATCTTCAAGATAAGTGATGTCTAAGCATAAATTTCGGATAATCTCTGAAACAAAAGAATAACAGACAGTCTGCACAAGACTTACATAAGACAAACCACCATATGATTTCAAAAGCTCAATCATGTTGTGCTTTTTAGCTCCTTCTGCATCAGCTAAAGGCTGCCATGACGAAAAGATTAAACGCCCAATCAGTACGTTAAGCTCAGAGCATACCTTAAATTGAAATCATACATTCGCCTTAAATTGAATTGTAGAGCTGTGAACATGTATACAAAAGCAATCAATCAATACAAAAGGACAAGAAACGGTACCGTATTTTTCCATCGATCCTGGGCGTTGACATCGGCACCAAACTCAATCAAACACTTGGCAACGTCGATCCATCCATGGAGAGAAGCGACATGGAGCGGAGTACGGTTATCGTAATCCCTAGCGTGAACGAGAGATGGATCTTCCTCTAGAAGCTTACGAACAGCAGCGGCGTCGTTTTGGTGAGCGTGCCAAAGTATCATGGAGGTCCTACTAACTCTGGCCTTCTCTTTTTGCTTGTCCGACGAGGTTGAGCCACCGCGGCCTGTGGTATTCAACGTAGAGTCGCCAGAGGAAGAATTACCGGAGCTCATGGCGTCGGCGAAGGAGCAGATCAGAAGAGAAGAGTCGGTTTTTGTGAGCACGTTTATAATATTTGATTAATGAATGAAAGTGGGAGATGGGAAAGGAGTTACACGTATAGTGGAGGTTCGTATCCGTTATTCTGGTTTTTACTTTTTCAACAGATAATTATATTAAAAAATAAAAAAGCAGATTCTTTTTTTTGCCCTTTCTCTACTCTTTGCGTGTTTGTGCGTGTGACGGTGTGAGAGATCTCCAGCTAAGGACATTCACTGAAATCATACTACATTTAGATTTTTTTTTAAACAATAATAATATTCTTTTTATTGATTACATTCAAATAAATTAATAAGTTGGAATTGCATATAAATTCAAACAAACTTCAAGATTAGTTAAAATTTATCACTTCTAATATCATTGACTAGTTTTTTATGTATCTAATTAAATATTTATATATATATATTTATATATGTAAATCTGTGTCTTTCTAGACATGAATTTCAGTTTATTTTTCATTTATTTTATGAGTTTTATTATCTCTTTTATGATATTTAATAAGTTTTTTATTTGTCTTTCTTTATTTGTTTGTCTTCTTTTATTGGAGTTTTTTTTGTTTTTCTTTATTGGAGTTTATTTGTTTTTCGTCATGGGAGTTAGTAGGAGTTTGAGTCTGATATTTAGAAGATCGGACTCGTTTAAAGACAATGAAATTGATTTGTGGTTTAGTATAACCACTGAGCGGAATGTGTTTTTTGCCGATGTGCCAAAAGCAGCCAAGGTGCTGTATACAATTGTTACATCAACACGATCAATGAAGCTCAGAGAAAAAATTTATCTTTATAATAAGATTTTATATGTATTTCTTGAACGCAATTAAGTTTACTTTTCTGTTCCAAGATGTACTGATTAATCGTTATTAATGAAATATTCATTTTATTTAAAAAAAATTAAATATATTTCTCTTGTTCTAATAATTTAATGTCAAATCCTAAAATTTTACTTTTAATTGGTGAAATTGAGCAGTTATAATCAGGATTAAAAGATATACAACCTTGCTTAATAAAATGGAGATGAAGAGCAATCAAATTACAGTTTTTATTAGATGGCACTGACGCATCTCCATTCCAAGCCAAAATTTTCCTTTCATAGAAATTTTGGATATATGAAAATATTAAAAAATCGCAGTACTAAATTCATCTCCCTAATTTCATCAAGGCAATCCATCCAAGTCAATCTGAAAATAGCAATCAAACAAACCCTATTACTAACCAAGCTAACATTTATAATTAAAAAACCAACCTTATCTTTTTCTCCTTTAGATAAAATTATAAATTTGGTGTCATAACTTAATAAAAATTGACAATTAAGTGTTTCAACTTATAAATTACAAAGTTGTATTATAGCATCTTACCAGTTTAAAATTACTAAGGTGGATTACATGTTTTTATGTTTTTTGATTCAAATTGTTGAAAAGCTAAATATCCAAAAAAAAAAATCTCAGAAATTCGTTGATTGAACAACGAAAACAAAACTCAAAGCTTCTTGAATAATACACCCCTAAAAAATGAAAAAATGAAAAAAAAAAAAAAAAAAAAAAAAAAGAAAAAGCTAAATAATCACAGAAATCCAACCGAAATCAACCATGAACCTTCTCTACATCTACATATCCAAATATGGTGCTCAATAATCCATCCAAAAAACCTTGGATTTAGTACTACTTAAAACTCTAGAAAACCCAAATTTGCATATGAAGAATTAGTAAAAGAAGTGTGGAAGAGTTGATAAGGCAGAAGCACAAAAAAAAATTATGAAGAATATTATAGAATAAAGAGCTACTTTTCCACATTAGAGACTTGTTCTTTCTTAAAAATTAATAGTTTAAATATTTATTGGTTTGAGGTTTTTGTGGCAATGATAAGTAAATGGCAAAACAATCTCTAAAAACTCTTGTGGTGATTATGGGTATGTTTATGAATTGCATATCTAGATGAATTGAGTTCCTAATTTTTTTTTTTAGGTGGATTTCTGGGTTTTTATTTTAAAATTAAATTATTTTTAAGTTTGGCCTCTTAAGTGGTCTATTATCCAATTTTAGATATCACATTACCTTCATATCTAATTGATGGAGTTTGTTTACTTTCTCCATTTATTCTTTCCCTTTCTTCCTTCTACATCAATTTTTTATTCTTTTTATTTAACAATTTTTTTCTTTTAAAAAAAAAAATTGATTTTAGAGAGAGAAAAATTGTGTGTGATAGATTTTAACAAAAAGATAGAAAATTGTTAATGAAAAGTGACGAGGTTGAAGAAAATGAAGGGTATAATGGTGATATACTGGTAAGATTAAAGAAGATGAAAGATATATGATTGAGGCGAGTGATAATGGTTCATTATCGGTTAGTAATCTGCTTGAATTATGATTATGTAATTTTTTAATAGATTAAAATATTTAATTGATACTTTTATAAATTAAGACACTTAATTATTTATTTTTACCAAATTGGAATACTAAATTTATAATTTTACCTCTTCTTTATTATTATTTATGCTTTCATTTCGGGCTAAAATGAGCCGCAACTAGGACACGAAAGTCTAACATGCTGTTCATAATAAACGGATAAGCTATCATCATTCTATTGAATAACAAAACAGACAGGAGACAGCTGTAACGCCTGAAAATATCAATTTTAAGAAATCCACTCATTTCTACAATCATTGTAATGTTAGATTCCAGACAACTGGAATTTCAGAATTTTATATTCAAATTGAATAAACACTTATATCAATGTGCTTTCGATATTGAAGTGTTATTAAAACTGAGAAGTTTTGAATTCGAAAATAAGCACTTATTATGCTTGCGAATGCTCTAAACAGCAATTTTTATTGGAAAATATTACAATTCATCAAATCCATGCGCAAATGTTCAATTGAATTTCAAATTCTTTATCATGGAAGAAACATCATGACCATTGAACATACATGAAAATGTATAAATCGAGCTATGTTTCTTCATATCATACAATTTCTGGATGTAATTTTAATTGCAATATTTACTTATACTTTTCATATTTGGAAGTGTAACATCTCACTTTCACTCAAATCACATG
Source organism: Vernicia montana (assembly GCA_949750685.1). Taxonomy (NCBI): domain Eukaryota; kingdom Viridiplantae; phylum Streptophyta; class Magnoliopsida; order Malpighiales; family Euphorbiaceae; genus Vernicia; species Vernicia montana. The sequence goes on along the minus strand of CATKHJ010702463.1, from coordinate 26,619 downwards.
AATTTCATATCAAGTCCTCTTGGTCTTCAAGGGACCTCTTGCGAGCTCTCAAGTTCAGCTCAAGGCTTTGAGGTAGAGGAGGTGTCCTCCCCCTTCGGAATAGAACAGCAAGGGCCCTCATTTTTTGGCAAAGATCAAATACCTGCAGGATAAGCAAGGAGACCATCATAAAGATTTATTTTTAATTGGTAGATCAAAACTTTTGCTCAGGTTCTTACTGATGATGCTTCAATTTCTGCAACACCTTCACAACCTTTACCTCCTCCCTGCAGTAAATCACAATATCTTACAGCTTCATTCTCATCTTCAAATACCTGCAGCAAGAATTTTGTCTCTGACTGAGCAACTAGATATTAAATGGGATCTGAAAAATAAAAGCCTGATTTTACTAATTCACAAGAGAATGATGCATGCTGCAAGGCATTTGGTTACTAGTAGCTTATATTTCAAAACTCAATGATATTATATGGATGGAGGAAATCTTAAAAGTCAGATCCAATCTCGCTATTGATTGACACCCTCAAGTTCCATTACTTCTTCACTTCAGTAGCGAAGCTGCCTCTGATGCACCTGTACTAAACTCTTAAGAGTATCAAATCTGATCTCCAATGATGAGTGGATTTTTCCAGCAACAAGGTTGAAGGCATTAGTTACATATGTTGTCTTATTTACAACATAAGAAAGGCTATAGTGAGTTGGACTGCTACGGCAGACAACATATTCACTAGCACTATGCTTGGGATACCTTGAGACTAAAAGTTACGAAGGTTCATTCAACTAAACTGGTATGGTCAGCCTCTCTACAGGCAAACATCATTTTATTTCTTGGTTAGCAATTCAAGGCAGGACATATGCTAAAGTGTGACAGATGAAAGTGGGGGATAATGTCCATCCTCATTTTTTTTTATGGTAGCTTCATAGCAACTAGAGACTAAATTTTCTTTAGTTTGTTGTTATGCTACAAGAGTTTGGAGCAGAATTCTTCAATTAGTTGAAATGTACAGGATTTATAGCAGGAATAATTCAGCTGGGCAATTGCAAAATTATAGTGTAATGATCTTAAAATTGGCTTAGAATGCACCAGTTTATCGTATTTGGAAAGCTCACAATCACAGAATTCACAAGTGCTTCAATGTCTTCAGAAACAGAGTAGATGATGCAAGTATGGGATTTTGGGGTAGACCAACTGCAGAAGGAATTAACAATGATTTCTTTAAGCCTCTCTGTACCAGGTGAGGATTAACTTAGCAGTGTTAGTTCTCTATTTGTGCTCTATCAGCAATTTTATCTGCTTTTGTACCCCAGTGTTAATTGGCCTGTGATGTGGCTATCCTGCTTGGTGTTCTGGCAGTAAGACTTTGACTATCCCCCAACCATTTAAAAAAAAAAAAAAAGAAACAAGCAACACAAGATTAATGGTGCTTGCCTTCATGCATTCACTATCTAATGAAAAAAAAGTTTTAATATGAAATCCAAGTAAAGGAATAACTAACAGAAACAAGCACTTACAAGCACGCCCTCCCTAATATCCTCCACAAGCATCTGAAACTTTGTCCCTGTTCTGGATTGTTTAGTCTGATTTCCCATTCCAGACCTCCACTTTCCTCCTTTAGAAAATAGTAACCCAAGCTCCCTCTCAACTTCGCTGTTTCAAAAGCAAAACCTGAGCTGGGGCAGGGACAAAATAACAAGTATGTTATAGAGGATAAATCACCAAAAACAATTCATACCTGCGATTTCTTCGAGTTTTCATTGTGCACAACTGGTTTTCTCTGTGGGTTAGTACATATACAGGCTTTGAGGTTTCTCTCCATGGGTTGGCGTCCAATACTGTACAGAAAAAAATAATAATAATAAATGAAACTTTGTGGAAAAGCAAGCAAGTGCATAACACTGGCATAACTACCGATCTAGCACAAGAATAACATACAACAATAAACCTGCATCCATGAAACAACTTTCAAGCATAATGAGTAACTCGTCAAGCTAAAACGTAAAGTGATCATATTCAAGCAAGGAGTATAAGCAGCACTTGCAGACCCTCTCTCCCTCTCATCACACACGTAGGGGGAGAAAGAGAGAGTAAAATATAAAATATTTCTCAACCAGCACAAAAGCTGAGCAGTCAAGAGATCTTGGCAGGATCAGTAATTGTGATTGTGAATTAAGCAGGTGAAACACATATATATTGAAGCATTTTACAGTCGCGACCCACTATTGTCCTTGCAAGGAAACTAGATCTGAGCATAACAGGCAAAGGCAACAATGAAAGGAGGGCAGAAGTGAAAATTACTGGAACTAACTCCAGTGCATGCGAAAATGCCTTGATATGAAATTTAATTTCATATAGCATATGCAAGACACAGTATGTAATTTACACCAAAAAAAAAGAAAGTTAAACTAGTTGTTAGCTTGAAAAGTTTGATTATCACACATATGGCCAAAATTGGCAACAGTTACTTATTCTAACAAGTCAAATAATGTAAAAATCGACCCACTTGTATAACAGTGGCCAAGAAGTGCCATTTTTCTAACAAATCAGTATTGTCTCTTTAGAAAAAGGAAATGGGGGATTCGGGAGTCCCAAGCACCTCCATTTAAAAAAAAAATGAATAAGAATAAAGAATCGATTTGTTACCATCATAGCTGCTACTATCAAACGATTGTTGAAGATGTCTTCGCATATCATAAGCACGAGAAGACACTTGTTTAACGAACTCATTAGAGGTCCCTGGAATCGTACCATCCAAGTGAAGCGCCCTCTCCACTTCTTCATCTTCTCCTTCCTTTTCTTCTGGACGATTAGCCCCACCATCGCTCAATTTACACGAAACTTGTCTCCATCTCCTTCTTGAAGGTACTACTACTAAAGAAAACGATACGAGGTGGGGAAAAAGAGGGTGATTACGAGAGGAAGTAGAGAGAATGCGACGTCGTAGACGAAGAGAGTTACTAGGTGGAAGAACTATAGAAGGGGAAACTGATGCCAGTGAATCCATGACTAAAGGGAAATAGAGAAATTTTAGCTGATTACTCTGTTTTTCTTTTTGTATATAATAATATAAGTTCAACAAGTGGTGTGAATATACAAGTAAAAGAAGAAGAAATTCTCTGCGTCTGCGTGAAAGACTCTGTAATTGGGAAGTTGAAGTTGGCTTTGTGCATCTGAATCTGTGCGATATTTTTGGAGTGGTGGGTCCACTGGAAACTCTAAGCCAACAAATTCAAATTTGGCTTGAAAATTAGAGTTTTGATCAGGCCGACTTTTGTCCACGTGATTCTACTAATTGCCCATTTCAACCCAATGGGCCGGCATTACTATTTTGGAAACAACAGACCTCTACGTAAACCCTATGCCTTGACCTTGCGTTCTGTTTTTGTTTTTGTTTTTGTCAGAGCATTCAACAGACTCTCTAAATACTTCATTAGTTTAAAATAAAGAGGCATTCAATATTATTTATCTTTTAATAAATTTTTTATTTTTTCTCTTTATTTATATTTCTTTAGGAGATCATTTCTTCCTTCTCAAATTTAAAAAAAGAGATTAGCTCCTTATCTAATATTTTAATATTTTTTATTTTTTTTCATTTCTTTCATTTCTTTAAATTATTATTATTAATAAAAAATTTATTATTATTAAATTATTATGTTATTATTAAAATATTATTTTATAATATTTTAAATTAGATTATTTTTTTTAGTAATAAAAATTTTGTGTAAAATAAAAGAAATAAAATTATAATATAATAATAATAATAGTTTGTCATAATATTTTATATCAGATTATATTTTTTTTAATAGTAAAAATTTTATATAGAGTAAAAGAAATGATATTGCAATAATAATAATATTTTATTTTAATATTTTTAAAAAGATTATTTTTTTAGCCGCAAAAAATTTATATAGAGTAAAGGAAATGAAATTATAAATTTATGTATAAAAAAATTGAATTGTGGATTTATTAATAAAAAAAATAAAATAGAGAGTGAAATAGAGAGTATTAAAGTATGTATATTTTTCGAGATAAATTAAAATAAGAAGTTAAATTATTTATAACATAATAGGGAGAATGATTATTGGAGATGCTCTTAGGGATTGAGTGGAGAGGAGACTCCATACCTATATGCTGCATATATCAATAATAACAATAACAAACACATACTTTGAATATGATTAAGCTTAAGCCATCAAATTGAGTGCATCCCACCATGATTAATGTTGAATTTCAGCTCCACAAACTAACTCTAAAGAGTTCTCACAAGTTATTATACTAATAATTATTTAGTGATAGATTATTTGTCTGGTAATCTAACAACTTAGAAATTCAAACTCCGACGAATAATCTCCGCTTATATATGTCCATTTACCCAGGAGGAAAAAAAAAAAGATTGCTCACAAGCATTACAAGCACCAAGAATTCCAGAGTGGCCGGAGTGCCTTGTATTTAAACAGGCAAATATTGAAAAAATTGAATTCATGATTAGGGGAACACCCATGCTCTCATATTCTAACTTCATTTGCAGCACTGGACTAACTTGTCCTCTAAATTTTATATGGCACAATAAAAGAAATATTCCCAAAAAATAGCATTTTTTACTGACTTGCTCCTCGGTTCTCACATATGCTCCAAATGGGGTATGAATGATCAAACCAATCTTGCATTAAACTATACATCCAATTCTCAGTTTTTTTTTTTTTTAAACAAATTTTGCTTTTAGAAAAATCAAAACCCTCCCAAAATAAAAGAGTGATGGTAAATGAACAATTGATTTAAATAAATTAACACACTATAAAGTAGAAACACTCTTGCATACCACTTCTTCATTTGTGTGCAGAACTCAGACTTCTCACATCAAGTATTGTTCTTTTTTTACCTCATCAAAGCAACTGGGAGCATAAATATAAGTATAAAACCAAATAACTATTTGCTGAATGCACAAAGACAACAGGAAGAAAAATTGCAAACACGCATGATTTCAAAGATACAGCTTGAATAGCAAATGACATATGTTCAGTAGATGAATGTCAACTCTATACACAAAATGCGCACAAAACAAAGTAGGTACCACGCAATTGACAATTTCAAGAGTTTATTAATTATGAGAAAGCTTAAATAAGATAATAAATATGACTGTAACCACAAGAGCAGCAATTACTGAGCCAACAATCCACTTGTTTCTGGTTATTCTTCTTGACATAGAAGTCAAGACTTTCTTACTCTTGTCAATGGCATCATCTACTCCATGAAGCTGAAAAGGGGAAAATGAACATGGAAATTAAATTAAATCATCATTACAAGCAAACTGCTAATTCTACTGCATTAGTTAACTTGGATAAGGATTACAGCTACACTTGTCAAATGAAGAATAATAAAAACTATACTTAAAAGAAAAGAGAGAGAAAGGTAAGAAATATCAGAAATTTTAACACCAATTGTTAATTGACATAATAGTTCCTGGAAAGAACTCGAGATCTGAACACAATGAACAATAAATGGAACAATTAACATCAACTGAACAAAAAACATCCTTTCGACATAAACCACTGCTACCCCCACTTTCCCCACCTAAGAAGAGAGAGAGAGAGAGTATACCTTGTTATGAGCATGTAGGAGAGTTTGGCGCTGTTGATGCAAATCTCCAAGAATTGAAACACCAAGCTCTTCTGTCTCCAGCATGGTTCTTCTACTCTCCTTAATCCTGTTGCCTGACTGGTTTAGTCCATCTACCGACATAGACAATCTTTCCTTTTGATCTGCAGAAACCTGTACCATCATTCACTGATTAACAAAAATTTCTCAACTAAATGAACTATATAATAATAACAATAATAATAACGATAACTATCATCCCAAGTGCAGATTGTTCAAGTACTAAAGCATCTAACAAGCACTGCAATTATCATTTATGAAACCAAATGGTAACACAAATGTCAAATACATCGAGTTGTCAACTGAAATTTGTGAAAGTAGTACCTTTTCTTAGCTGACTAGCAATTGACTAATCTTGTGTTCTACTCCGTGCTTAGACAACTGAGTACATTCACTAAAAAGATCGATAAAGAGTGGTGCCCAAAGTTTCCTTTTACTTTTGTTTAGGTTTCATTTGCCCAATAAATAAATAAATCAGTAAGCACTGAACTAACCCTATAAAACTTATAGCAGACTGGTATGGAACTAATTCAACAACATAGCTTAAGCAATAGCAAGCAGCAGAAATAACAATGAATACATTGTGTACTCTCTACACACAGCTTAGAGCAACTACAAAACAAAGTAATCAAAGATTGAAGATAAAATATTATATATTAGACATATCAAGAACCATAAACAAAAGTCTAGAATACATGAAATTAAATAAATAAATAAAAAGTGAATCACACACCAGGAAAAAAAACAATGATAAAACAGAAGATAGTTTACCGATTGTACATCCGCCATTCCAGACTCCAACAGTTCTTCATGGGCAGCCTGATCAGAATTACTTGAAGTTATTCTCTTGAATTCCCTCTTCAACTTATTCAGATCAGACTTATATTCCCTTAATTTGGCAAGAAGCATAGCCTTCACACCCGGTTGTAGACTTCTAGCCTCGAGGTCCATTTTCCGAATCTAGCCCAAAAAAAGAAAAGAAAATCAAACCAGAAATTGAAACGCAAAACATCTATAAAAACGTACCAACACATCACAATCATCCAGTCCAGATTTAATCTCGGAGATCTTCTCCTTCTTTTCCCCTGCATCGGAGAGAAGAGAAGTGGAGTTGCATTTACGGGAGAGATTTGCAGAGAGCTCGCAGTACTGGCGCTCGTATCCTTCGAAGACATCGCTCATAATTACTTGCTCAGAAAGAAGAAGATGATGGATTTGGATTTACAAAGGATTGTAATGTTCAAATTGCAACCGACCAAACTGTGAATTGTTTAGAAATGGATGATGCCTTTGGACACCCGCTTTCCCCTCTTTTGACTTCACCCTGAATACGGCGAGACGGTGCGTTTTTGTCCTTGTAAATTTCATGAGAACTTGTTTTAGTGTGAAATGAATTTTATACAAATTATCGACAAATGGATATATTTTTATATTTGTCATCAATGAAACTTGATATTCATTTTTATAATGTTATCACTTTATCATTAGATTTTTTTTTTCCCAAAGAAAGAAATTAATTGCTATTAATAGAGTTTTAAGCCCAAAAATATACATTTAGTGGTCACAATAAAGGAGAAGCTCACAATAAGAATTTAAATTTGGACCTCAAGCTCAAAGAAAACATACCCTTCATAGGATTTTGAATATTGGACTTAGAATCCAGTAAAATAAAATTACAATAACATCTTTGATCTCCACCCTTTTGTCAGAGCCCGCTGTCCAGTTAGTCAACCCTAGCGCCGCTGGTCTGGTAAAACAAGCCGTCGGTGACTTTAAAGAGCAGAAAAACGCCAAGTACAGGAGGGTTGGAGGAGGATTTCTCCACTAAGATATGTACTTTCTTAGCTTCAAGCCGATCCGCCACCAAAAGCCAGGATTTAACAAACAGAGCTCACCTTTCTTCTGCCAACATGCAGATCTCACCAAAGGCCTTAAAGGAGAGACTCCAATAACAAAAACAGTCGCACAAAACACACAAAACTTCCATCTAAAGCACAGATCCGCGCCGCCTTCGCCAATTAAATCTTCTCCCCTCCTCCTACATCTTTTCATCCAAACAAACCAAAAGAAAAGAATAGAAGTGAGAGATGGACATAGTCGTAGATATAAACGACATCCCCGTCGATATATACAAGAAACACATATTCAACAGTCCTAAAAAAGAACACAAGCATCACAAGCAAATTTAACATCACTGAAATTAATTAAATGAATGTAAATAATTCCACTGCTATTGAATTAAAACTTGATTGATAAAAGTTTCATTATTAAAGTGAAGGTCAATCATAACATTTATTTATAAATATAGTTACTATATGTGATGCTCAATAAATGAAGTCAACTCAAAATTTGCATTACATTATTCCCAGACATGGCAAATCAAAGTGGTTTTAACTTTCAACTTCCATGAGAGAACACTAAAATCTAATTTTAGAGATTTTTTTTTTCTTAGTAATTTTATTTTATTTGGACTAATTTCATAGGCTGGATAGAACATGTCATGAAGAATTAGTTTTTATACTAAAAGATTTTTTTTTTTTAAATCCCTCTTTCAAACTTTTATCTCTCACCTCAAAGTTCAAACCTTGGTTGCCAATCTTGCAGTTTTGCACTTACCTCCTTAGCAGAAAGCAAAGAGTAACACATCTCCACAATCATATGTATTATAACATTCTGAAAGTTCAAATCTATCTGATATGGTAAATCAAATTTGCAGAGTTGAACCAAATTACATAATTTCATCAAACCAAACAATTGACTCTCCTCCCAAGTATCAAAAGCTCTTGAAAAAAGAAAATAAAACTCCTAAATAAAAAAGAAACAAAAACTCACTTGAAAATACTAAAGTCACAAACTTTAAAAAAAATTGTCATCATACGATCGTTTTAGAAGAAAATCGAGAATCCAGAGCATAGTTTTGAAAAATGGTATTCTTAGAAACTTTCTGCATCATGCAAAGACATAATCAGAAGTTCCCACCCAAAACCGTACACTTCATTATCATTCTTAGAAAAAATCTTAAATGAAACAGAAAAAAAAAATCTCAACTTTTTTAGTTATGTACATTAGTGAGCAAGCCAATACTATAGGCTTAAATTCCTACACAGTACTTGAGACAATTCTTCCCTTCCAGATTTTCAAAATACAAAATCATATGGGTTGAATCATTTATCTGCAGAAACATCCTACACAATACTAGAGTACTATATAATATCTTCAGTGAAATCCACATTTAATGACAACAAACTCCGGCCAGGTTTCATCAAAACACAGATAAGGAGCACTAATAGGAGAGGAGGAATATAGGGCTATAATAGGCAACCTTTTTCCTTCTCTAGACAAGGACGCTTCGCCATGTTCGCTCCTTTCTTCTCTGCAATTTGGATCCAAAAGCATGAGCTGCTACTAAGACTTGCTTAATCTCTGGTGTTCCATGCAAAATGTACAGTTTCAGTGCTTGCAATAATGTGCTCTCAGCTACATGCATTAACAAAATAATGCAGGATGATGAAATACTGCACAAGTTAACCTCCAGTGCCAGAACCTTCAGAAGCCACAGATCCATTAGAAGGAACAGAAACTGTTTCATCAGACACCAGACCACCTGTTTCACCCTGCTTATGCTGCGACTGCTCCCAGTCTTGATCAGGGAATACCTCAGATTGTATAGATGGCGCAATGTTATTCACATGTAGCCATGTTAGTTCCCACAAGCTATCTCCACCCAAGGCACTCCTTTGTACTAGTACTCCCTTGGTCTTCATTACAAGCAAGGTGTTTTTAAGAAGCTCAGGCACTACTTCCTGAAGCTTCTCGCTCTTCTTCCCTCTTACTTTAACCTTTAAATATTTTTCCATTCGGCTGAGCACTCCCAACCATAATTTACAGAAAGTTGTTAATTGTGAAAGGTCATGGAGTAACTGTAAGAACACTTTTGACAGGAGCTTGACAGCAATGATTAGTGTGCCATCCATGTTTCTGTAATCTTTTTGGGAGTGTCCCTGAGCAATTTCAAGCAAGTCATCGAGCATTGTAAAGATTACCAGATCAAAACACTGCAACCACAAACCATGTGGCAGATTTATCCCATCCACACCTGTCAAGCACTTTTGCAATGATAAAAGTGCATGGTTTCTAACCTCTTCTCTTTGATCCAAACAAACTTTTCTTAATCCCTGCACAAGCCTCAGCCACATCTCCCCAATATCCTGCGACAATTTTGCAGCTTCCTCCTCACTCATTGCTTCCTTAGCCTCATGAGACCACCGAGCTAAACAATCGACAGAAACTGCCATAAGATCTAGTGCACGAACAGACCTTTCTGCCTGTGCTACACGAGACTCTGCAAATTGCCTTGCTGCATCAACGCAGAGAACATAATTGGCTGGTAACAAGTGAGCTCCATCACTCATAATGAACAACAGTGCATCAAATCCAGCTTCAGAAGCTTCAGGGTGACGAGCTGTGATGGAAAGTAGGGATGTAATTGTACGCCACCCCATTAGAGATCTGATGTGCGTAGCATTTGCTTTTACAAGGCGACTGACTTCCTGAGTAATTTGTTCGCAGTAAGCATCAGCAACACGGGCATCAAGTTTCAAAACAAGTTGCAACGACCTTAAAAGTTCATCAGCCAGGTTCTCTTTATAAGGGAGCAGCCGCTGGCAAATCCGGAGGAGTCCAAACACAGCCTTCTCTACTAAGGCACAAGGCATTACAGTTGATTGAACAATATTAGCTATGTGCTCGTAAACACCCTGCCACAATAGCACAATCCGGTCCCGGTTGTTAAGAGTAATTGCAATCAGCAACTCCAGGCAAAAAACTGCAGTATCTTCATCCTCTGGGGAGCTGTTCCCTTTCTGAGGCCGCCCAGCCGCCCAGATGAGTGCTCGTGCAAGCTGTAATAAAGATTCAGCCTGCAAGAACTTACTCTCAGTAAATATACTGTCAACATGACATTTTTGGATAGTCTGAAGGGTACGCTGATGAGCAGCAAGTTGTTGTTCAGTGGGCTGTGATCTTGGCTCCTCAGTGTCAAGAGATAAGAGTTGGCTAAACCGGCCCATCAAGCCAGAAGATCTCCTGGGAGTTCCCATGGATTGCATATGAACTGAAGATAGAGAATTCGTAATAGGTTTCCCATGCCCAGGATCAGCAGAAAGCTCTGATTCATCAGCAGCATCACTTGCCACACGCGCTGGAAGAAGACCAAGTTTGTGCAACCGTAAAATGCAATCCAGAATATTTCTCCAACCTGTACGGATATAATCACCATACCTATTTGCAATAGTGAAAACGGTCACAGTTGCCATCCTGGATTTTGTGTCATCACCAAAGGCTAGCACAGGTTCCTCAACAGATGCTGGATTCAAGAGGGTTGTGAACTTACATAGAGACACAACTAGATCATCTAGTACATCTTCAAGATGATGACATGCTGAAATTTTTGCAACAGCTAAGAATCCATCAATACATGTCTGGTAAACATCTTCATGTTCTGCATGATCAAACACAACAGAAATAGCAGCAATTGTAGGACCCGACATTATAGCAAACATATCATGGTCAAGGTATGCTTTTGAATCAGATACGATGAATGGAGCAGTTTTCTTGGATTTGAGCATTAGGTCAATCCAACGACTTGGGGTCATTTCAGGGAAACCAGCTCCTTGTTCTGGTGTTGTGCGGATCTCATTCTTGCAAATTGAATGGTACAATTCAGACAGGAATTCCCGAGGTAAGTCATTGCCTCCATTGATATGCCTATTATTGCGTATAAAATCCTCTTCTGTCATCTTTTTCTTCACCTGTACGTTATGTTGATCCGTGTTGAGCATTATAAGTGAATAAGATAACAAAAGAGCAGCATCCTTGTTAGCTAGGATCTGTGGTGACTGCTCATAGTATCTCTCAGAAAATGCCTCAAGCACCCTTTGTATTTTTTGAGATTCTCCAGGCAGCCTAAAAGTTTCCAAGAACAACCGCAGAGCAGTATCCAGATTCATACCTTGGAAATCAAAAGTCCCAGCAAATTCATGAAGAACCTGAACACAAAACTCATCATGATTTCCTAGGAAATCTCCAACAAGATTCTTATCTAACCCAGCAGTGTACCTGAAAAAGCAGGCTACACTTTGGGGATCAAGTTTGTCAGGTAAGAGGTGTGTTCCTTGGAGAAATTCTAGGCCTTTCTTTGGATCACGGTTGAAGTGATCAGCTCCTATCATCAATCTTCTCTTGATATACTTTCTCCGGCGGACAAAGGGAACCCAATGATTAGGATCACTATAGTTGTCACACTTCACCATCCAGAAGGGTGTATACTCCTCAAGCTTCACTGGTGCCTGTTCTGAACTAACTGATCCATTGCCTATCCTTTCAGCCATCCCTTGAATAACAGCAATGAGACCATCCAATGCAAGAATGTGCATTGCAGACAAAGGGCAGTTTACTGGAAATGCACTTTTTGACAATAAATTAGCTAGGTCTTCAAACACATTACTGCATGTTATGTCACAATCTAAGTTAGCATACATCTCCACCATAAAAGTTTTCTGCCTGCAGAAGTCTACAAGAGCCTCCATGGCAACCTCTTGCTGCTGGTATGAAGCACCATATCTGCTCTGTGCAAGTCTCAAAATCACACAAGAGAAGAAAGCCTCAAGTTGCAATTTGAGCTCAATACGCAAATGGTGATACAGGTTGAGAACAATACTACAAACCATTGAGAGAATAAGTGTGCTCATTGACAAGCCAAACTGCATCAAATTACGAAATAATTCATCCTGAATCAAACTCAATAACCTGGGGTGGCGACGAATAGAAGGCCCACCCAATTCTACTGCTGAATTAATTAAGCCCAATGCAAAAAAGGGCACATCTTCATCAAATGCTATTGTATTAGATCTGGGACCCATTCCCATATGCTCAACAACATTTAATAAAGAACACAAAAAGTGAAATATCTCCACCATGCAGGGGACGCCATATGGCTCTGTCATGAGGTGCAAATCATATGGAAGTGCATCCTTTCCACTACTACCTCCAATTGTATTTTCCTCCATTACAGTTGCCACCAAACCTGTGGAAGCACTGGAACCAAAGCTCACAGAAGATCCTTGACCATCCAATTCAGAACTATTGTTGCCATTTTCCATTTGTTTGCTCCCAAAAGAGTAATCATTATCTATACCACCAATCTGTAAAAGAAAGAAGGTTATGCATATTTTGAATTAAAAAAAATGACGAAGACAAACCCAACATGAAAACTTATTAGTATCCAATGTTCGGTCCAAATATTATAGTTGTAAAGAAGAAGGCTATTACATCATCTCTTAGCTACACCCCATATGATATGGCAAAGAGAAGCGAAATTGCAATTGTGAACAAGAATGAAATGTTCAATTATACCTCCTGTTTGACTGGACTAACTCCATTAACCAGAGCATGTTCGGTGTTGTCAACATCTGGTAGGTGGGAAAAAATGCATCTAACAAGTTCATGCATAGTGTGCCGAGCTATCCTCTGTAACAACTCGCCTTTGCTTCCTGCTTGGTGAACTATTCGGAAACAAGTGTTCACTATGGTACAGACATGCTGATTAGTTAGTGAGACTGATGCTTTACTTTTCATACAAGCTAGAAGGACTTGAAGTATCTTCATCAGCACCACCTCTTCTGATGCAGGATCTGTAACTTCAAATCGGCAACTTGTCACAGCATCAACTACCAAGTGCATGGCATCTTCAACATTTACAGTATTTTGATCAATCACATCAAGAGCTAAAATCTTGTAAACAGATGACAACGCAACCCCAGTGATTGGAGCACCAGTTTCATCAGATCGAATTACATCCAAAAATGGTTGAAGATACACAGCAGGGTTGATTGTATGCCATGGATGCTGCCATGAGAAAATTTGCTTCCGCAATGCCTTCAGGGACTGAATCAAAGAGTGCTCTAGTTGATCATCACCAGACATATAACGACCTCCCCATCTTACATTTCTCCTCATGACTGCCAATACAGCACCTACTTCTGCATTAATCATGCATGCTAAAGTAGCTTTGTTAGAATAGGAAGGGTCACAGTCCTCAGGTTCTTCCTCAATTGCCTTAATTCCTGATTGCAGCTTTAAGCGACCCATGACTGTACAATGTTCTTTGTACTCAACCCAATTTCTATCAGTTGCTAAACAGAGGAGGCGGAATAACTTGGGTGATGCATGCCCTTCATATTGACAAAACAACCAATGCATGTTCATAAGCCATAAACAAAAAAAACAATTGCCAAATACAGATAAAAATAGCCTGAGAAGCTAGAATAAACTCTTCCCTAATGCTGCACCATGCATATCAAAATGAAGTTTGAGCAGTCTGAATGATTCAAAATGCACCAGTTAACTTTATTATTTTTTTTCATGTACTTTACATAATTTATTTTTGAAAAAATGGAGTAAAAAAAAAACAAATATTGATTATTCAAACTTATAATTTAGTTAAAGGAGCACTAAAATCACCATAAGGTCATATAAAAACCCTAATTTAATAATCTACTCCAAAATTACACTTAATAAAATGTCAATAACAATTCAACAAAATAAAGCATTACTTACATACATTCCATACATCCACAAGAAAAAGACTAATTTTACATACAATCAACAAACTGTATATACCATATCAATAAAATGGGAGGAGAGGATTAAAGAAAACAACGGATCACTATTCACTAAACAGTTAACTAAGAAAGTGATAACACCAGATCTAGCAAAAGAGATAAACAGAAAATTCTTATTTAATCAAATAAAAAACCACACCAAAAAAAAAGTAAATAAAGGGTTAACTAAAATAGAATCCAGATTTCACAAAAGCCATGACATTTCCTTTTTTTGCTTAACAAAATTGGAAAGAATGGCATGAATAGAAAAACAAAAAAAAAACATTTTCTTGAAGGAAGTTTCTAGGGAACCAAACAGGGGTTCAATGTCAAGAACGAAAAAGCGAAAAGAGTAAATAAATAAGGAGGAATAGTGGCGAGAAAAAGAAGCATTAAGCAGAGTAAAATTGAAGAGAAGAGCGAATTGAAGTGAAACATTTGTTAGATCAAAGAACAATGGCTTACCTGTGCTTGGATCGAGAGAGTGAGAGATCCGTCAATGAACTCTCTCTCTCCGTGACAGAGGGAAACAGAGAGAGCGAGGAAAGCAAAGCAGAGGACTTTTTGTTGTGACAGTCTACACAGAAAAATTAGAGTATAATAAAATTAATATACAAAAAACTCCCAGCAAAATTTTATATATATTTCTTCTTTGTTTTTTTTTAATTTTTATTTTTATTTTTTTTAATGGTCCAAAATAATATTATAAAATTAATTATAATTTTTTATAATTTAAAAACCTCAAAAATATACTTCACGTCATTAAAAATTAAGAAAATCAATCAAACCATTTGGCTTTAAACATTATTACTTTATATATTTGGCTTTAAACATTATTACTTTATATTTTTATAATAAATTACAAGTTATAATATATACTTATAGGAAATTAGACATATCCATGTATATCTGGTTAAAATGGTGAGTAATTTAATCATACTTGTCAATTTTGATCCATTTGTCTTTTAAAAATAATAAAAATATTTTTTATTTTAAATTAAAAATAAAAATTTTATCACTTGTATTATAAAAAAATGTAATCATAAAAGTTAATAATTTAATAATTGATTTTTTTTTTTTTTGCCTGAAAATTTAATAATTGAATGTTTAAATTCAATTATTCAAATTGTGAAATCTAATATGAACCATTATGGACCAAATGATTTGTTTCATTTCCGTCAACATGAATTCCTTTTATTTGATGAATATTTTTTCCTTATTTTTAAAAATTAATTAGTAAATTTAACACTTTTAATTAATACTTTCCAGTAAAAACCTTGATCAATTATATATACTCATTAAAAATTTCATAAAAATTTGTTATTTCGATTAAGTAATTTGTATATTCTTATAATAATAATAATAATAATAATAATAAGTCATGCATAAATAATATGCTAAAAATATACATTTAAGGGTCTATATATTAGAATATTGGTTAAAATATTATATTTTGAGGACAACTAAAAATATCTAATTTCGGACATGGAAATAAAATAATGTATAAGCAATCAAAAAAATCAAATAAAATCAAATTAGGCATCGTGTCTAAACTGGATGTATATACTAATCCAATAAAATATATAGAGTAAAAAATAATATCGATATATTTTTACTAGGTAAAAAATAAATAAAATAATTAAAAATATCTATCACTCATTAGTTTAGTGTATGAAATTAACCTATACACTTAGGTGGTGTTTGATAACACCATTCAGCACTTAAAATTAAAATTTTTAGCACTTAATCGTTTTAAGTTTGTTTGATAACTACGTCTTAAAAGTATAAATTAAGTAAAAAACTACTTAAAATAATAAATTAAAATTTTTAACTTAAAATTTATACTGAATGCAATAAGTGATTAAATTTTTAAAAATTTTTACTATTAAAAAATTATATCACTTATTTTATTCAGCACTTAAAATTCAGAACTTAAATTTTCAGCACTTAATTTTCAGTTTTACCAAACATCACCTTAATGTAAATAATAATATTTCTTAAATTTATATCTTAGAGAGTGTATTAGATTATTACCAAAGAAGTAAATTTGGCAAACAGGTAAATATCTAAGCATCTGATATAAATGTAAGAAATCTCAGTTTTTATTTTTTTATTTTAAATGTTAACTGGAAATTTGAATTGCTTTTAGAACTTAGAAGCCTTGAAATAAGAGCATCAATAGAAGGCATAAAAAAGAAATATTCAAAAGTTGAACTTTGAGCTGCAAAATATTCAAATTTAAAACTTGAGCTCCAATAATAAGTTCAGCCAAATGCACATATTTATCAACTTAATCAAATATTTAATTTTTGTTATTATAATATAAGTTTATTATTATTATTATTATATATTATATATGTTTAATATTTTATCCTAAATAATCAATTTAAACTCAAACTTGAAATTAATCTAATTTATTTGAGATTAATTAAAAAACTTGAATTTTTATATAATGATCAAATCATCAAATCAAGTATAGACTTCAAGTATCTCAATTCTCAAATGCCATATTGAGTCAAGCCAAATGAGTGAAAAATATCGGGCTAAAAGATTTAGAGTCATATAAAATTGAGGCTGGTTTGACATGATAAATTTTAAATATATGAATTTAGTTAAAATTTATGGATTTGAACAAAATTTATAAAATAAAAAATTCTTATTTCATGCGAGTTTTTAAATTATTCATTTTTAAAGGTTTTAGAGTATAATAAATTTTAATAAATTCATACAATATAACTCAATTTTTTAAATCAAATAAGAAATTGAGTTACAATTCATGAATTTTGTGAAATCCATCACTAAAATTTTTCAAAACAAACGAGGCCTCAAGTGATTCTAGAATCATTTCGAGCTAAAAGATCTTGAATTCAAATCGTTAAATTTATTAAATAATAAATTAATTAATAAAATTCCATAAAATTTGAGTGAAAAATTTTACTAGAGTCCAATTCAAATAGTATCCAGTTTTCTACTATGCTTTCAAGTAAAGTTTTACTTGATTTTATAAATTTTTTTAAAAAATTACAAAAAAAAAATAATTTTGCATATTATTTTGTAAATCTCAAGTTATTTTTTATAAAATTATAAAATAATATACAAAATGATTTATGTTTTCTAAAATTTTAAAGAATTTTGTAAAATTAAATTATTTTTTGTAAAAAAGCATGATTTTACAAAATAATGTGCAAAATAACTCTTTAAAAAAAAATTCGAGGATATTTTATAAAAGGAAGCAATTTTATGTAAAAAATGTTATTTTACAAAATAATATTCGAGATGATCTCTCTTTTTGTAATTTTTTTAGGAATTTTGTAAAATCACGTCCTTTTATGAAAAAAAAAAGTGATTTTATAGAATAATATGCATGCAAGATGACCATTTTTTTTTTGTAATTTTTTAAATATTTTGTAAAACCCAATAATATTTTGTAAAAATAATAATTTATAAAAGAGTCATTCTATAATACATCTGATTTATTAATAAATCAATATTTATAACCATTTAATCTATAATATTTTATTCTATTTTATTCCTGATCATTACATTAGATTGTAAACTTTTACCTGCTAAAATGGTAATCTGTTATAACCTTCCACCTTTTACATCAGTTTTTGTTTCAAATTAAATTGACTTATGAAAAATAGAGGTTCTTGAAAATTTTGGAGAATATGTTAATGTATTCCAAATTAAATTAACCTATAAAAAATATTAGCTCCATTGTATTTTTTATTTTTACTGATATAGAATTATAAAATAATAATATTATTTATTATATATATTTTATAATTATATTTAATAATATATATTAAATAAGTAAAAGGTATATTTAATAAGCTATTATGCTCATTTTAAAAAATAATAAATAGAAATAACTAATATAATTAAAATAAATAAAAAAAACTAAACAAAAATTGAATACCAAGAGAGACTCTTTTGTTGATTTTTGGACGCCTCCCATAAAGTTTGGTCGCTTGATCCAATAGGATCAGACAACCAAACTTTTTTTATTAATTTTTTTCTTTTATTTAAATTCAGATATTACTTAATTTTTTTAGTCCAAGAAAAATAATAATATATTAAATATGTTTAACAATTAATTTAAAGAGTGATAATTTTTTATTCGATAAACTCAATTTAACATCAAATCATTTTCAAATTAAAAATAATTATTTATGTATGCCAATAATTTAATTTTGAAATTCATTTAAATTTTTTTCATTATAATAAAATTTATCTTTAAGTCAAACACTAATTTTGAAATAGTTTTTTTTTTTTTTAAATCTATTGAAAGGGTTTTATGTAAAAGACATATTTTATAATTAAATTAGATGACATTTAATTCAAAGTGTCATCTGATTATATTAGATTATATATTTTTAAATCAATGTGTCATCTGATTGTATTAGATTATATAACTTTTGAGTCAAGCACTAATATTGGGTAAGTTTTTTTAAAAAAAAAATTATTGAAAATGTTTTATGTTCAAATAGTATTTTTCTAAAATAATAATTATACTACATAATTATTTTAATATTTTTATTTTAAAATATTTTACGTGTATATTTTATTATATATTTTTAGTAATATATGTTAAATAAGTAAAATGTATATTTAATAAGCTACTCATACATATTTCAAATCATAATAATAATAATAATAATAAATAGAAATAACTAAATATAATTACAAAAAATAAAAAACTAAAAAAAAATTCATTACCAAGGGATGTGTCTTTTATTGATTTTTGGACGCGTCCCAAAATTCTTGGTTGCCTGATCCTAAATTTATTATTTTTTTATTTTTTTTTCTTTTAATTAAATTAGATGTTACTAAATTTTTTAATCCAAAAAAAAAAATAATATACTAAAAATATTTATTATTATTTATGTTTGCCAATAATTTAATTTTCAAATTCATATAAATTTTTTCCATTATAATAAAATTTATCTTTGAGTCAAATACTAATGTTGGGGTAATTTTTTTAAAAAAATTTATTGAATTTTTTTTTTTTATGTAAAAGGCGTGTTTTATAAATTTAATTAATTAAAAAAATTAAAATTATATTTTAAAAATTAATTGTAATCCACAAATTATATAATATTTAAAGATTATACATGGTGTCTATCATATTATTTAAATTATTTTTTAAAAAATTACAATTACTTGTGAAAATTTTTGTTATAAATTTTTTTAAAAGTTAAATTATAAATATATTTTAAAATTTTAAGAATATTAAAAATTAATGTATTCCACAAATTTGAAAATAAACTCTATACACAATCTCATAAACACAACATTATTATTGCAAAATCATTAATGAAAAAATTATCACACTTTTAAATCAATTATTAAATATTCTTAGCATATTATTATTTTTCTTAGACTAAAAATATTTATTAAAATATATAAATAAATAAATAAAAAATAATTAAAAAAAAAGCCCTAAGTCATCTGTTTTTTAAAGAACATATGACCAAGCAAATTGGACATTATAAGTAGGGCTGAGCACGGGACTCGAAGATACCGAACCGTACCGAAAATCAGAACCGATAATATCCAGAACCGAAAAATATCCGTTGACCGTTTAACTTTCTCCGAACCGAACCGTCCCGATTTTTTTTTTTTTACGGTTCTGGAGATTAGTAGTTATCCATACCAAGAACCGTACCGAACCATCCCGAACCGAAAAATCGAAACTAGAACCGATTTAAAGGGTTTATATATATATATATATATATACACACACACACACACATTGAATTTTCTTAAATGTGTTGTTAATTCAATATCAAAATGTATGTTTATATATATATATATACACACACACATTGATATTGAATTAGCAACACATTTAAAGAAATTCAATAATGTATAAGTAAAATTTAATTTTTATTAATTATAAAATTTCATTTTCAAATTAGTAGTTGCAATATATATATATATATACACACACTTTGATATTGAATTAACAACACATTTAATGAAATTGAATAATGTATAAGTAAAATTTAATTTTTAATTATTTAAAAATAAAAAATCTTCGAATCTTCGTTTTGACTCGTTCCGTCCCGAATCATCCCATTAGACCCGAATCTCCGTCCCGAAAAATCGGGACGGTTTGGTACGGAGATTTTTCCTTACGGTTCGGTTCCGGAGATTTCATTTTAAAAATCTTCGAAGTTCGGTTCGATTCTGGAGATTTTCAAATTTCCGGATTCCCCCGAACCGTACTCAGCCCTAAATTGAAGCACCACATGATAATATTCGTCAATTGTTTGAGGACTAGGGGTGAAATTAACTCCCCTAAACTCATT
Source organism: Vernicia montana (assembly GCA_949750685.1). Classification (NCBI taxonomy): domain Eukaryota; kingdom Viridiplantae; phylum Streptophyta; class Magnoliopsida; order Malpighiales; family Euphorbiaceae; genus Vernicia; species Vernicia montana. The sequence continues at coordinate 5,995 of CATKHJ010702463.1, read as the reverse complement.
GAAATTTTAGGCAGTTGGCCCAATCGAATAAAACCCAATCGCGACGAGAGAGAAAAAGCAGCAAGCAGCAGAATTGAAGAGTATACAAAAAAAAAAAAAAAAAAAAAATTCTCTCATTGTAGAGGAGAAAAGATGAATACGGATATCACTGCATCGGCGAAACCAGAGTACCCTGTTATAGATCGCAATCCTCCATTCACTAAGGTCGTTGGTAACTTTAACTTTCTCGATTACTGCCGTTTCGCCACCATCACTGGTGTCTCTGTCACTGTCGGCTACCTCTCTGGTCCTTTTCCTCTCTCTGTCTCTGTGTGTTTTTGTATACATTTTTAGAAATGTTTCTGATTCATAATTTTTGAAATGAAATAGGGATTAAGCCGGGTATAAAGGGACCGTCAATGGTGACTGGAGGATTGATTGGGCTGATGGGAGGTTTCATGTATGCTTATCAAAACTCGGCGGGTCGACTCATGGGGTTTTTCCCTAACGAGGGTGAGGTTGCTCATTACCAGAAACGTGGATTAAACAATTAGGGTTTTTCTTGTTGTTTTTGTTGAATGATTTTCGAAGAAAAAATAATTCAATATCTCTCTTTGGTTTTGGTTAGCTCGTTTCTGGAATGATGATGATAATAATTGGATTGTTTTTGAGCTTGTTGCCATTTTGAAACTCAACCTTGCTCAATTTGGAAGTCAAGTTTGATTCTGGACCTATATTAGGTGCTTAATTTTATTCTGGTCTTCAGTTTCTTGTCTTGATTTAGATTTTATTTTTGTGTGTTTAATCCAACTTTTTGGGGATTTTTGTTGAGCTATTACATTACATCATTTAGGAATTTGTTAGGGAGTTTTATGGTGGGTTTTGCTTGATTTTGTTGATAAATTCAGGCTAATATGTTTGATTTATCCACCGTCATATAATTGTTTGACAGATTTTTTAATGTGTTTAGGAACCGAAAATGTATATTGATTTAAAGATGAGGATAATTTTTGAGTTGCAACTATTTTAAAATTTTCATGTTATTGATTGCAAATGCTCCAGAAGCTCGAACACATATATGTGGTAGGAGTTAAAACGAGGGTTAGGTGAGAAGTGGTGAATAAGGATCTAGAGACCCTATACTTTCATGAAACTATAGCTCTAAATTGGGTGGAATGAAGAAAATGGATCCACATAACTGGCCCCAATTAGGGATTAACGCTTAGTTGAGTTCAGTATTGATTGCATGAAGGATGAAGCATTCTAGATTGATACAATCAATTGGAGGTATCACTTGTTATGAATGTAACCTAATGGTATGAATAGCATACTGCATTAAGTATTTTATCAATCCTGGTGATAGAAGAATTGATTAGATATTTGGTGGTGTGGTATTAATAACGCAAAGAGGAAAAAGATGTTAAAATTTCAATTGTTTTATCAAGCAGGGTCATGATCTCTTCTCTTTTCTTGATTAGAAGAGCTGGCATAATTAACCTTGAGTTATTTGTAATCTCTTAGTATTAGGGCCCTTGATGCATGCATTTATCTGGTATGCTGCACCTGTTACCTGTGGCTATTGGTTATTGAAGGATATTATCTTTAGCGAAAACATCCATTTTATGTGTATTTTAGGTTTACCATATATCTTAATTTATTTGTACTGGCAGTAATGCTGTCTTTCCATCAAGGGACAAAAAAAAAATATTTGGTTCTTATTTTTGAAGGTACAGGTTTAGCCAATGGTGCTTGCTGACAATTGAATTAATTGGTATGATTTTGCATTCCATTTCCTTGTCTAAATAATTTAAGCTCATTTGCTTTTGTTGCATCCCATTTTTATGTATGTTTCCCTATCACTTCTTTGCATGAGATGTCATGCTTGCTAGCTGTCTAACAAACATTAGAAGATTTAGTTGGTATATTGTTTAGTTATTCTTAGGACATACTACCCTATTTTAAGTGCTTGAATGAATTGATATGTAAAACTTGCCAGGGATAATTAATTAAATTCTTTAATTTACCCTAATGTACTTGTGTCAAATGAGGATACTTGGACATAGGCACAACAATTTGATGCCTCAAATTAGTGAAAAATCTAAGGGTCCATTTAGTTAGTTAGTTATCATCTATCCAAATAGATCTAAGGGAATTCTAAAATAGACAAGTCTGGTGCTAGTCATTTACACCCATATATCCTATATTGTTGCTTTCAAGCTTGTAGGCCAAATAGTGTCGCCACCGTCCAAATGTTTTTTTCAAATAAATAATAACAAATATTTTTTAATACAATTAGTGTCAGCACAGCACCCTCCTAAGGACAATAATTTCCTGCAAACTGGGCAGCAGGAAATTGCAGGAATTTATTATCCCTGATTTATTTAGTTAGTTGAACTACAAAGGTTCCAGCTGCCATCTCAAATCTTTGAAATTGATCCTAATATCATGGACTGAGAGTCAATTTATTATTATTTTTTAACTGTGATATATGATTATTTGTTAGAGAATTTTTAAATTTTCGTTCACTACACTGCACCAAATCCCTCAAGCCCTTTTGGCTTCAAGACGGGGTTTCCCTGACATCATGAGATAGACTTTCTGTGTCTTGCTGTTAAACCCCCTTTTGAGTCCAAGGCTTGGGCATCCTTTTCATGGTAGACTTTTTGCCATGGGAAGGAGAGGGCACCAAGCATGAAATTAATTTTTGAAAAAAGTTTTCTCTAAACTGATTTTTGAGCAATTTTCCTTTTCTTTGAATTAAGAGTTTAATGGAGAAGACTGAAACTGCAAGTTTGATTTGGGCTAAAAAAATGATAATAATAATAAAGTGTGAAAATAGAAAAGCTTGATTAGATATTTATTTCATTTCTTTTGGATTGGCAATTTGAGCGAATCTGTGGTTTGGGGTTTTTGTTGATCCTATATTTTGAATTTGTGATTTACAAAATCGAGTTTGTGTCCTTACTAACCTGTGATCTTTGTTTTCTTTAAATGTTGAACTGCTTGCATCTGTGAATTATCCCAAGTCACTGTGATTCATTGATTTGGGATAATTGAAGTAGTTGAGGTTGTATGTTCTTGAATTGATAATGATATGATATTTTTGATTAATCAATCTTGATTTGTTTTTGAACCTGAAATTTGAAAGGGTCGTAAATCATCAAAGTATTGTTGGATTTTTGCGGCTGAGGTCAGTGTTTTAGCTTGGAATGTTCTTTTTCATTGGAATTCCAGTCCATTTAGAAAATATGTAAACATGAACTTGCTTCTATGCTTGATGAATGTCTGTGGAAAAGAGGGGGCTATTTTTACAGATTGTGATTTTCTTGTTGTTGGGATAAATTGTTCCAACAGGCCTCATGTGATGCTGTGATTGAATTCTGGGTAGGGGATTCTATTTTTTACTGAATGATTTATATAACTTGTTTGATTTTTTGGGAGGGATCTGGAAATATAGATGTTTTGTTTGAGCTGGATTTTACTCTGTGGTATCCCCGTAATCTGTTTATCTTTAATTGATTTTTTTTTTCTTTATCTTTTTTTGAAACTTTTATTTTGTTAGTTTTGTTTTGGGTTTAAATCTTCGAGTCTCTAAATTTGTTTTTGACTGGTGAATGACCATTGGAGTGATTAAAGGAAATAAAAGGGGATGCTTCTGTTTTTAATTTGCTTACGTGTATTTGGATTGAGCTTACTGGTTGGTATTTGAATCTACCTTGATAGAATCTGAATATCATCGGTGATGAATGGATTTTGTTTGTGGGTATATATATATATATATATATATATATAATTCTGCTTGTAGACGAGTGAATTTTGAATGGTGAAATTAAGTTCTAAGATCATCAAATTGAAGAGCCAGAAAAGCTGAACTCGTATTATTCTTATTGAAAATCAGCATTTTAATTTTAGAATTCTTTATTACACATATGTTGCTTTGTTGGAAATCTGAGCCTGTCTGGGTTGGAAACTCTAATTTCAAGTTAATATACCATAAGCAAATTCATGCTTAATGAATCCTGAAATTAGGAATTTTAGTTGGTTGATTATTTTACCCCGAAATGGCAAATGTTTGTCTGTACATCTCACTTTTGAGTTTCTTTTTACTATCTTTCATAGTATGAATAGTTCATTGGTTAGCAAATTTTAAATGTCAAGTGGTTTTGGCTGTTTTAATTCTGTGAGAAAGAGTCTCTATGATGCTCAGACTCTTCAGAAAAGAAGAGGTAGTACGGCACGGGTACAAGAATGGGATCCTTCCCCGATCTTTCAATTGAAAAGTGGATATGGCAACTTTATATTGAGCAAATTTCTTGAGGATGAGTTCGTCTTGAATGGAAGTGTGGATGATATGGAGAGGTGGGCTCGAATCGTTGTGATGATTTTGGAAGATATGGTGTTCGGTGGTGTTGGGATTTGTGAGATAAATTGAAGGAGGAGGAGAAGAAGAGGGTTTCTGGGCGAAGCAGATAAGGAAAGTGAAGAAGACAAATATGAGTGCCACGTAAGTTGAGGAAGATGAAGATGGGGCTGTAATTTGAAGGGATTAGGGTTTTATTATTTTGTTTGGGTGGGCATATTAGTTTTTTTTTTTTTTTTTTTGGGTTTTTGAGCTGGGCTTTATCTTTTTATTGGGCATATCTTTTGCATTAATGGACCACTCTATACTTTCTTAATTAAATTTTTGGGAAAATTTCAAAACTAACTTGTGTAAAAAAATTTCTTGCAAAAATATGGTCACTAGCTTAAGAATTATCTTTTATACAGTCAACGCCACTCGTCCTTCTCGCTTTCATTTGTGGCATGTATAACGTCTTAAAAATGTGTTAGTGTTAGTTTTTGGTAGAATTTCAGTTCATTAAATTGTCAGCTAATGAATGATATATACTTGTAGCTTTCAATAAAATAAAAAATTGATGTTGCATACTGTTCTCGATAAAATAACAAAAAAAAAAAAAATTTGATGCTTTCTCATGTATTCGTGGATGCCAAAGAACAATGTGGATTCTTTGGGCAAAAAAGAAAAAAAGACAATGTAGACCTCAACTACTGAATGTATATTTTCATATCTTTAAGGCAATGTTTGGGTGGTGTTTTTATAGAGGTTTTTAGAGTAGGAGTAAGTGAAGGTGGGTTGGCTTTTATATAACATGATAATGTTGTTACTATGTTACATTTAAACAAGAAATTATATTTTTCCAATGATTTACAAAAAAATTTAAAGGAAGAGATCATCATGTCGGTGTACTTTATATATATATATACTGATTGTAAATTTGAAAAATTAAAAAGATAAATTAACAGTAAATAATATATATATACCAAAATTTGGTGTATGTGAAGTATATATTTATTATCTGCAACTACTTTATATATATATATACATATTGAAAATTTGAAAAAAATGAAAAGATAAATTAACAATAAATAGTATACATATATCAAAATTTGGTATACGTTAAGTATATGTTTGGTATTTACAATTATTTTATATATATATATATATTGCAAATTAAAAAAAAATAAAAAATATTAATTAATAGTAATTGATATATGTATACCAAAATTTAGTATATGTTAAATATATGTTTTATATTTGTAACTACTTTATATATATATAGATGGCAAATTTGAAAAAGATAAACTAACAATAAATGATATATATATATATCAAAATTTGGTATACGTTAGATATATGTTTAGTATTTGTAATTATTTTATATATATTTAATTTTAACATGTATGTATGTTAATTAATAATAATAATAATACTAATAAAAAAAAAAAAAGTGCTTTGGTTATTTGGTTATTAGCTAAGAGATAGTAGTTGCCTTACCTTTTGATGGAACCAAAAATCCACGTGGTCTTGTAGTATTAAACTATTATGATTTATTTTTATTTTTATTTTTTTAAAGAAGTGGACAAACAACAAATACAAAAAATAAAATAAAATATATATATATATATATATATATATATATATATATATATATATATATATATATATATATATATA
>CATKHJ010702239.1:0-10885 GCA_949750685.1 Vernicia montana | reverse complement strand
TTCTCCTCCGGCAGTGGATTTTGTACATTTATGATGTGTGTAATAATTCTAGAATATCCGCAATTACAGTAGATTTTATTTGTATTTAAATTATTGTATAATTATGTGTGATGTCAGCATTATGAGATAAGCTGATTTGCTAACTAATGAGAGAGTCTGCTGAACAGGAACCTGAAGAGTTATAGTGATTGTTATATATTATATATTGCCACAGGTTCTGTTAGCAGGTGGGCCCATAGTCCAGAGATATGAATATTTGATATTGTGGTATGTTTCTTCATAGTAAGATATGTCAGGCTAACTACGGGTTCTGGAAGCCTTAAGCTTACCCGTTCCCTAGTGCCGGTCACGTGCCTAAGAATCGGGTCGTGACAGTGATCATATCCATAACAAGAGAATAAATTTCCACATAGTTAGTACTAGGTCTCTGAGAAAAACTATGGCAACTAGCCTTGCTTTATATCTTACTACTTCATTATTCTCATTACGCTTTCAGACAAACACCCATTTATACACAATTGGTTTCATATTTTGGGGAGTCAGCATAACAAATCCGAATATCATGCGTTTAAATAGCGAGTCTAACTCTGCCTGAATTGCCTCTTTCTATGATGACCAGTCATGTCTATGTTGACATTCATATTCATAGGTTCTGGATCCGGATTATCTCTTGAGACAGCAAGAGCTACTGTTGAGGCAAATTCATTATCGATGATAAATGAGTTTCTATCAAATCTTTCTTCTGTATTCACAAAATTAATTGAGATATCATAATTTTCATTCATATGATCATCAACTTCATGAGCCATATTTGGAGGATCTAATTGTTCCATTATCTCACTCTGTGTCTCATCATTAGCTATAACTCTTTGAATGAGATTTTCCTCTTCAAGAGATTTCTTTTCAGGAAATTTTCTTAGTACGTTGCTTTTATTTTCTATGGATTTTTATCTTTTAGTTCCAATTTACTATCCACGCTTCTGGCGTGTGTCAAGCTCGATTGATTTTCTATTTTTAATAGGAACTACAACCCTTACTAGAGTATTAGCAGCTGGAATATGAGACTTTATCACTCTTTTGGCATCTATAAATGCATTTGATAGTTGAATTGCAATTTGTTGCAACTGTATTATTTTATGAACTTCTAATTTATTATGACTTATACATGGATCAAAATTGTTTAAATAGTATTCATTCCAGGAAATTTCTCGACATTTTTAGCACTAACAGGTGCTTTTCTTTTCCCCTAATGTCGGAAAATGTGCCTCATTAAAATAAATTTCAAGTCTTCTCTGTGGACTCATTTTCACACATTGAAGTGATATTATTAGTACATACATGGCACAACAAAAACTCGCATATGAGAAATATTAGGCTCATATACATGTACAAGTTGTAAAGGGAGAGTATATATGATATGCATAATGACATGTCATATCAAACTTTCAATGTTTTATTATTGAATTACAGGTTCAATGCTTGAACTGCAGGTTCAAAGCAACAATTTTTTCATATATACTGAGAATAAAACAATAATGAAATAATTCATAAATTATAATTCACAATTTATTGGTAAAACATAATCCAAATAAAATTTAAAAATAAAATCCAACAAAGCAATAAGAATAATAATAAAAATGCAAAATCTTTGCAAATTACTCATTCAAGGAATTTACAGATTCAGCTGAGTTATATCCTCTATGTGGATTGTTTCTCTTCCAGAGTTCTCATTATTTACCAAAAGTACCTCACTCTTGAGTTCTAACTTTTAGTTATCTACAACATTCACTTCAGAGATTGCTGTTGTACTAGTAGGCCTTGCTTAATGATTTCTCAGTAGCAATTTATTGTTCTTTTTAACCACTAAAAAGTAAGCAATAAGTTCAATATTTTGTAAATTTTCGCTCTCTATATTGCTGCTGCAGGAGCATGTTAGAGGCATAAAAACAATATATGTCTTTTATAACATATTATGTTTTATAACTTTAGTACCACACAATTTCAGCTGTGAAGTGATTCTAAATATGTCTGAATTGTATTCTATAGAGAATAGTATCATAATTAAATCAGTCTTCCAAAAACTTATAGACAATTTATTTAGTTTTTCAGAAACGTAGGATATCAGTTATTTAACAAATTAGAATAGTAGTGTACCATAAATTTAAGATATTTAGTTTTTCAGGAACTTATGATCAATTCTTTAGGAATTTATATTTTATTTATTTATTTAATTAGTTCTTCAAGAACTATAAATAATACTAGTTCTTCAGGAACTGTATTAATTTATTTAATTCTATAGGAATACAAATTCTTCATAAATTACAGATGATATTAGTTCTTCAGGAACTAGAATTTAGAATACAAGTTCTTCAAGAACTGCATTAATTTATTTTAATTCTACAAGAATTTTAGAATACAAGTTTTTCAGAAACTATATTAATTTATTTAATTCTGCAGGAATTAAAATTATTCATAAACTACAGATAATACTAGTTTTTCAGGAATTAGAATTTAGAATACAAGTTTTTAAGGAACTGTATTAATTTATTTTAATTCTACAAGAATTTTAGAGTACAAGTTCTTTAGAAACTATATTTAATTAATTAAAATTAAATAACAATATCAAATAATAATATCTCCATAAATAAGTATATACATTTAATAAAATCCAAAATCATTACATCTAATTAGTTAGAATCAATTTGAGTTTAAAATTGCATGTAGTAAGTTAAATAATTAATAACCAATAAAAAAATTAAAACTCCATGCAATCAGCCGTGAGTTTCAAATCAAGTAAATCAATAGTTGAAGATATAAGAAAATATGGAATCAAGTACAAACCCCATATTAACAAACAATAGTAATAATTATTATCATAACTATTTTTATATCGAAAAAAAAAAAGGATGAAAACGAAAAAAGAATTCCAAATCCACAACGTAAATTGAAATCCAATGTCAAATCGTTATTACTTGCGACAAATAATAATAATAATAATAATTTAAAATTTAAAAAAAAATGTGAATTGAGACAAAAAAAATCCAACTAATTATACATTTAAACGTATTGGTATTGCTCGCACAAAAAAAAAATATTCTAAATTAAAATAGTCACTTTGTACGAAAAAGAGAGAAAAAAAAATGATTTGAAAATTGTTCAAATAATATACAGAATCATGATTCTTTAAATATAAAACAATACTAATTAATTTAAATTAATCAATTTAAATTAATCGAAAGCATGCGTACCTCGTGCTGATAACGTGTTATAAATCGGCTAATTAGCTCAGTATATCAAAGACAATAGGAAGATATATAAAGCAATAAAATAAAGAGAGAGAGAAAATACGTAGAGAGAAAATGAGGTTCTAAACTCTTATTATTAGATTAACTCTAACTTCTCTTGTATAGAGGAATAGTTAGGATTTAGTGTATACAATATTACTGAAATAACCCTATATTATAATCTCTCTAAAATATATACTCAAGAATGTTTAAGTAATATTCACATATAATAATTATCTATGACATATTAAGAATTAAGATGATTACATATGGTAATTTTTTTAAGCGAATTATGGCAGTTAAATTACTAGTTCACTATTATCACTTGTTGCATCAGTAGCAGCTATAGTAATGCCATTAAAATTATTAAGAATTACTTTCTTTTTTCTCTTATAGTGATTGTTTTTTTTTTTTTTTTTTTTTTTTTTTGCAACAACTCTTATACTATAAGTGATTCGAAATGTATTTTTTTTATTATTATTTTTCATTTTAGTTTTGGATTGAGGTATTTTTATCTGGAATATTTATTTTGTTAATTTTATAAAATTCATTTTAATATTTCACCTATTTTTTAATAGAATTTATTTTAATTATATTCAATTTCATAAAATTAAATTAAAAAATTAAAATGAATATTTTTTAATATTTCAAACATAAAACTTTTAAAAAACGTAAAAAATAAGTTTCATAAAATTTCATAGAATTCATTTATAATTCCAAATAAAGTTTAAACTTATCAATGATGTTATTGGGTTCATAATTTAATATTATTTTATTTTTTAATACATTAATATTTATATGAGTTGCACAATTGGTAATTATGTTTTTCTCGTAAATCCTTATGACTCTTTCCATGATTTCAACTCGAGATTTTTAATGGAGATTTCAGATTTTAGTTAATGAATGTTTTGTTGAGACTTAATAATTTAATAGTTAATTACATGTTTCATAAAGATTAGTAAATCAAATCTATGTATTTAAAATTTATTATACCAAACAAGATATAAATATAATTAACTAAAGATAATTAAATAATTAATACGAGAGGCATCCTCTTTCTTTTTTTTAAGTTTTGATTAATATAATACATAAGAAAATTTTAAGTATTGGTATTTTTTTCATCGAAGAAAACAAAAAATAGAAATATCATTTGGATTAGACTTTTTATTATTATTATTATTATTGATTGGATGTATGGAGGATAAGTATATATGCACTTAATATATGCATTGATAATTTGGCAATATATATATATATATATATATATATATATATATATATGCAAGTATTTTTCAAAAAATAAACATTGATATAAATGATTTTTTTTTCCTGTTAATTAGATTTCGTTTGGAGCTTGACTTTAGGATCATGGTTCTGAAAACTATTCCAATTACACTAAAAAAAAATACAATGTACGGACAAATTATTTAATTGGTAATCCGTCGGTAATACAACTTATCGACAGAATATCGACTAAACAATTAAGTCAGTTTTTACCTTGTCGAAAAAAAGATACAAATGAAAACTTAATTTGTCAGTAATTACCGACTAAAAATTTAGTCGGTAAATTATTTTATTTTTGTCAATAAATACGTAAATAATTTGTCGGCTAACAATTTACCGACTGATAATTTAGTCGGTAAATTGTTTTATTTTTGTCGGTAAATACGTAAATAATTTGTCGGCTAACAAATCACAGACTGAAAATTTAGTAGGTAAATTGTTTTATTTTTTACGGTAAATTTATAAATAATTTGTCGGCTAACAAATTACCAATTGAAAATTTAGTTGGTAAATTATTTTATTTTTGTCGGTAAATTCGTAAATAATTTGTCGGCTAATAAATTACTGACGGAAAATTTAATTGGTAAATGGGTGATATGTTATCGGTAATTTATAAAATTGATTTGTCAGCTTAATTTTAATGACGGAATATTTAGTCGATAATTGATTTATTGTTAGTCGGTAAATGTATAAAATATTTGGAGGGAACTACTTTTACTGACTGATATTTCGTTGGTAAATTTAGTAACAAAACCCTATTGTCGGTATTTAGTCGGTAATTCAATAATCAGGTAAATATTATTATTATTTTTTAGCTTTTTTTTTTAATTTGATTTTGAAATAATATATAAATAATAAAAATATTTATATTATATGTATATAATCTAAAGATAATATAGACATAAAAGACAATATTATTATATATATAAACGAGAAAAAAAAAATCTAAAGATAACATATATATAAAAGATAATATTCTAATTCATAAATATACATTAAAATTTCATACGAATAATAAAAATAAATTAATTATGGTATAGTGATTAAATTACAATAAAAAATAAAATGTCTAAAATAGAAATACTACTATGTAGATAAGTAATTATCATCATCATCACCATCACTATGCTAATCATCATCACCATCACTATGATGATGAGAACCATGCGCATTTGGAGAACGCTGAAAATCAGGATGAGCTAGAGGACACTGAGAATCAGGACGAGTTGGAGGACGTTGAGAACTAATCAGGGTACTCATTTGTGTCGCTAAATCTCGTGTAAAGTCCCGCAACTCCTGAATCACCCTGGCCTGCTCAGTTATCATTTGAACCTGTTGTGAAAGTTGCTCTTGCAGTTGCTGAATTTTAGCATTATTTTGTTCATTGGCATGACTTGTCCCTGAAGTAGAGGCACCAGACGACGAGTAATATTATGACTCCTGAGATCTAAGACCATAAATACGACTTTTTTTCCGTCCACCAACTACATCCAAATACAAGTTGTTTTTATTTATGGTCTTATTTAACTGGGTCATCTGTTCTCACCTAACCTCAATAGCATCCTAAAAAAAATATAAAAATGACAACAATGGTAAAATAAAATAAATAAATAAGTGTAATGTAGACATTATTTAAAATAATTAAATTAACGTACATGAACAACTTTTGACTTCTGATCAATAAAAGACTGACCATTCCCTTTCTTTGTATGCGTGTGAAGAAATAACTCTGTAGCAATGGGTTGTCGGCCTAGTTTTTGAGCCTAAAAAAATAAAAACAATTTAGTTCATAAAAAATATAATTTTAATATAAAAAATGACAAACTAATGTTGCATCTTGCCATATATGAACAAACATACACTGCATCAAAATAAAAAACAAGATATATATATATATATATATATATATAATTAAAATGTATATACATATATATTATTAAAATAATATTCAATAAACTCTTACAAGTCGTCTCCCATGATCATAATGGGTAGCAGTGCCTCCAGTGTGAGTTGATGGTCCGGATCCATCACTAAACTGTGACATTCTATTTTTGAAATACTTATCAGAACGTTGTTTCACTTCTGGCTTCTTCCAATGGTCCTGCCATTTACCCCACGCTTCATCATTCACAAAATTTATCTTCTTCCTAGCTTTTTTTTATCTTACATATCATGTCTTGATAGCGAACTGCAGCTTTCACCTTTCATACTGCATGGATTAGTGCATCTATTGCCTCATCCCAGATGCATGATCTCTGTCAAAAAATATATGAATAATGAAATTTGTAAAATTATCCAATCTAACATAAAGAACTTCTATGAAATAAAAAAAAAAAATGAATTAAATACCTGAAATTCCTTCCAATAAAATTTTTTCTTTAACTGACTAACAGTTTTTCATTGGATAGCTTGCACCCCCTCTTCATCGATACCCTCCTCAAAAATCTTTCTAATTTTTCTCGAGCACGATCCAAAAAGCTCCAAACTTAAAATCCATTAAATTACTTATAAGAACGTAATAACATGTAATATTTACTTAAACAAAGTTGCATATATTAGCAAGTAATAACTACTTAAAAAAAAAAAATAGAAGCAATTAAACACAACTTAAACACACTTGTAAATCAAACTAAGTATTTCACTGAAAATCCAGTAGAGTCTCCCCTGTAAAACCAACATATTCCTCCCGTAAAACGGGTCCATTTCCTATTAAACACTTCAATTATCACATTAACTCAATCACACATCACCACAATCACACATCATCTCATCACACAAAGTAATTATCAAGCCATATATAATGAAGCATTTTATTTAATATCTAATACAAATCAATAGCAATTAATAATTATTTGGCAAAAATTTTATATATTACTTGCTTTTCACCGCGTAAGGTGACACGTAAACGACCTTGTGTAGAAATAGAGCTAGAATGAGCAACAGAAGCACCTGCAGATGGTCCTATTGACTGTCCATCCATCTGTGTAGGTTGAGGCTGTAATTGAGGAGCTATATGTGTAGCAGATGGAGATCGCGTTGTCGATGGTGACTGTGTCATTGTAATAGCATGTTGAGGTGGTTGTTGAGGTGGATGTGGTACCACTGATGGGGTCGTAGTAGTAGCATGTTGAGGTGGAGGTGGTACCAATAATGGAGTCGTGGTAGTTTCATGTTGAGGTGGCGCCGACTGTGAAGTAGAAGCAAGTGCTCCAAAAGCATATGTCTATGGCTGTGAATATGTAGATCCATGAGAATGTCGAGGTGTAACTGAATGATCCCTAACCGATTGTCGCTTGCTGGTGTCCTATTTTCTAATCGCCATCTCAACGGTCAACCTACAAAAAATGCAACTATAAATAATTAGATAATTATTAATAAAAGCATAATAATAAAATAGTAATATTCATTATAAATAAAAGCACATAATAGTGAATAAAAGCATTAATATAAATAAAATCAAAAACTGATACATCAACATTAAAATTTAAATAAATATGAAATTTAATAAATTAAATACAAATTAAATATTTTTTCAAACTAATCACTATCACTATCTTTCTCAATTTCATCTTCACTGTCATATTCATCTGACACTTCTGATTCTGACTCAAGTATAGGATCATCTGAAAGTTCAGTTTCGTCATCTTCTAAATCAACAAGTACTCTACCTACATCATGCAACGGACTAGATTCATTGTTGCTTATAGATGTTTTAGTAAGTTGCAAATTGACAGGCTCGTCTTCTTTGAATGCCATGGTAGCATCTACTGTTTTCTTAACAGTTACAGGAATATTCATAACATGCCTAGCTTTAACTTTGCAAACTGTCCACCAGTCACACTTGTCTCTTGTTAAGCTAGGATAAGGGACATAATATACCTGTGTAGCTTGCATTGCGAGAATAAATGGATCATATTTGTTTAGTTTGTGCCTATGATTGACATCCACTAAAAGGTATTGTTTATGAACCTTGATCCCAACATTGTCAGTAGTATTAAACTAGTCACACTTGAATAGAACAGTGCGCTTAATTAGGAGTCTCGGGTATTCCAATCGCCAAATCTCTATTAAGCGTCCGTAGTAATCACTCTCAGACTCGCTGTAATTTGTGCCATTTATACAAACTCCACTGTTTGAAGTGGACCTAATCGAACCATGTAATTCTGTATGAAATTTATAGCCATTAACGAAATACATAAGAAACGATTCCACAATATGTAAAGGGCCTTTATAATATCAGTTCATTTTCTAATCTATTGAATTCTTAAATACTAATTTATTAAGTATGATTAACTAAAGGTAATCAAATAATTAATTCAAAAGATTAATCAGAGTTTTTGAGTTCGAGTTTTGAGTATGCAGCTGCTTTAAAATTTTTTAGGGAGAGTTTTACCGTCCTTATGGTCCCATCCGACTCGAACATGATTAGTTTTATGCCAAATGTGTGTGGGGGACACCTATGACCTAGACAAAAATAATAATAATAATAATTAATCCAAAAGATTAAGGATTCAAATTTTGATACCCTCTTTCTTTTTAAAAAATTTTCAATGTAACCTATTTCAAGTGTGTATATACTTGGTGAATATAATAATAACACATAAGAAAAATTTAGGTATTAATATTTTTTTCACATAAAAAAAAAGAAACATTATTTGGATTAGACTTTTTTATTTAATTATATTCACTCATTAATTGGATATATGAAGGATAAATATACATTTAATATAGACAGGTATTTTCTAAAAAAATAAATATTAAAGGCCTGCATTGAAAAAACATGAATAATTTTTTTTTTTATTTTTAATTAGATTTCGCTTGAAGTTTGAATTTGGGACCATGATTCTGAAAACTTTGGTATCATGGTTCTGAAAATTATTCTAACACTCTCAACCTCAAGTCAAAAAAAAAAATAAAAAAATAAAAAAAAATTATCCGTTAAAAAAACTTATTTTAACATTACATAAGGTCTAATATTGATCAATCTACACAAAATTTTGGAGTATCAGCTTGATTAAAGTTTTGCTTTCTTTGTCATGATTAACAAATATTAAAAAAGAATTAGTGTGATTGAATTAATAAATTTAGTAGAATTATGGCAGGTTTGGTCATTATTCTATATATAATTTATTTAATTAAGCTCTTTATAAAAATTACAAATTGAATTGTTATTGGGGACCATGAATAAAATTAGATTAGATACTACAATTAATAATGAAATGATAATTATATGATTAAAAATGAATTGCCTGCCTTAATTTTGAGTCTTTTTTTTTTTGGTTGAAAAAGGGGGGCCTAGCCCCAGGAAAGAAAACAACTATAGAACTACATTTCTGGAGTAAGAAACTCCAGCAAGATCATGTTAAACAACTATAGAACTACATTTCTGGAGTAAGAAACTCCAGCAAGATCATGTAGAAGCAGCGACAGCAGCACAGTTGGAGGAACAAGGTGAACTGTTAAGGTTTCTTAATTTTGAGTCTTTTTTTTTTAAAAAAAAGTTTTCTTCAAGGTTCTCACTATAAATAATAAATAAATGAATTACTTAATAACAGAAATCTCCATATGTTGAGATTTTCAAAAGATTATGAATTTATTCTTTAATTAAAAAATAAAATATTGATAAAACATAAAAATAAGATATAAATTATTTATCGATTAATTTGGTAATGATATCATTTTTAGTAGAAAAAGCATATGATTGCTCGATCAATCCGATTATAGATAAATACAATAGATTTAATCATCTATCATTTGTTGAAGAAATTGCCGACAATCATTAAAAAGGAAAAATACCAGATCTATCTAAGTTGGCTAACGAGAAAGAAAATTTATATATAGTAGCAATTTTAATTTTAAAATTAAAATTAAAATGTTTCTTATATTTAAAAATAATAATAAAGAAACCTAAGTATTAATTTGCATGCATATATTTGTGTTGGCAAACATATATATCTAAAAGAAAGTAGATGGTGATTAATTAATTTTTTTTAAGCTTATAATTGATATATATATGGATTCAAAGTGTAATAGTATATATCTCCATTCTGTTTTTTACTTAATTCCTAAGCATTACATGGGTTGAATTAACCTCTTTTTCTGTTGATAATTCTTATGATATACAACACATATTATATATATTCTTGAAACAAATTAAAAGAGAGGCAATAAGAAGATCAAATAAGATGAAGAAGAAAAAACACAACATTTCATTAAATAAAAAGCTTAATCAGATCATGCATGAAACACTCAAAGTGATCTTTGGAGGAAACATAAATAAACACATAATTAAGAAAAAAAACACATGAAAAGCTAAA
>CATKHJ010702076.1:0-22500 GCA_949750685.1 Vernicia montana | reverse complement strand
TAATTAGGTAACACACCAAAATAATTCCAAAGAGACAAGAAAGAAAGACTAGAAATTTAAAAAAAAAAAAAATGATTTGATAGCATATCTATATCATGACTTTATTGTGAAGATATTTGAATATGAAATAATTTATTAATTTATAACTATATATATATATTGAGAAATATCTTTAATTTTATATTTATAAAAATGCCAAACAATCAACAATTTGTTCTCTTCAAACTAATAAAGTGATAATTATAATTAATAATTTTCTAATCAGCCCATGATTACAGAAGCCACCACAACACAAGCCCAGTATTTTGTTGGGCCTAATGAGATAATGATCCAAGTAGACTGTACCAGACAATTGGACATCGTGGATGTTCTCGGCCCATCATTTGTACAATTACAGTTAAATATTAAAATCCTCTCAGATTCATAGGATTCTAACTCATTGAATTAGGAATATACAATTACAATTATGATTTTATTTTATATTATATTATATCAATTAACACGATATATATGGAATGGAAGAGTTATTGTCTATAACTCTATATATCAATGTTTTAATACCTGATTCTGCCTTCAAATCGATAGAAGCAAAATGTCACGAGTTAGATATTAAATCAGAGTCGAATTGAAATTTAATTGAAAATAATTAAATTAATATTATATAATATAAGAAATATAAATTTTATAAGCAATTTAATAGAATAATATAAAATAAATTTGAATACAACAAATTTTCTTTAGCAAATAATATAAAAATAATTTTAGAATTTAAGATAATAATAGAATAAATAGGTAATAATAATTTTAAGAGTAATAAATTTTTTTATGTAAATAAAAATGAGAGAAATTTAATTTTTAATGCTAAAAAACTTAAATTTATTTTATAATGTATTCAAATTTTATTGTTAATTTATGTTTGGAAAAGGTTATCAAAATTAATTTTACAATATAATTTATTTTAAATGAAATAATATATTTTTACATATAAAACTAACAAGAGTTCATGTTTGTTTTAACTGGTTGGTGCTCTATTAATATCCCCATAGGTGAAGGTTTAAATCTCAAGTGCAAATTTTTTTTTTTTTAATTGAATGCTAATTACCTGTTGAACCGGTTCATGAAGGTTGAGATTAATTTTAATATAACTTGGTAAAAGAATCGGATGGAACTGAAAATGAGACTGATTCCTGGTTAATTCGATTCGACTGACCGATCCAGTATGATTCTGACAACTATGTTGTATATACATGCATTGCTGATATACTCACTGAATAGACAATGAAGGTCAGGGTTCGAATCTCAAGTGCAACAAACAAAGTTTTTTTTTAAAAAAAATTGAATGCTAATTACCTGTTGAACCGGTTTCAAGTCAATTGGTTCGCTGATTCATGCGGGTTGAGACGAATTTTAATATAATCGGGTAAAAGAATCGGATCGGATCGAAAATGAGATGGATTTCTAATTAATCTGGTATGACTGATCGGTCCAATCTGATTCTGACAACTATGCTATATATACATGCATTGCTGATATACTCACTGAATAGCCAATGAAATTTAAATTATTTTTTATAGGAAAATTTATTACGAGATTTCTAAACTTATCAATGAAAAAAGTTTAATCAATGAAAATTTTATCAACTTTAATTTAAAAATATTTAAAATTATGAAAAGAAAAACTAATAGTACACCTCTAAATTTTTCTTTATCAAATATTATAATTTTATGAAAAAATTGTAAGGTTTTAATAATTTATAAATTACCATTAAAGAAATTCGTTTACTTTTACTATTATAAATAAAAAAATGTTTTCAATAAAAAAATTGAGGACTCACTATGGAAATAAAAACTTCAAGGATCCAATAGATTAATCACTATAAAATTAGGAGTTCTAGAATAATTTTTCTTTATGTTATGGTCAAGGGGTATGGATTATTAACTTTTACACATAGTAATATTGTTGTAATAATAGTTGTTTAATTCGTCAAAGTTTTACCTATATTTTGTGCATACACCAATCTAAGATAAGAATATATGGAGTAATATCTTTTTACTGGATAAAAAATAAATAAAAAAAATTATATTAATTAAAAAATTTTATCACTCATTGATTTGGTGTTTGAGATAAATCTATATAGATAAAAATCTTTCATTTAATTCAGGGGTTGAAAAAGATGTGGGATCTGTCATATAGAAAGCCAAATACTAAGAGAGTGAGAGTTAAAAAATTTTATTTTAAATATTTAAACTGTAATTTTTCACTAGATTTTGAAAAATTATATCAAATGCTAAATTTAACCAAGAATAAACAATTTAAACTAGTAATTGAAAATTGAGAAGCTAAATGGTAGCACTAGTTTTTAATTGTTCATCAATTCAAAGTTTGTTTATCTAACTTTGATTAATGACAAATTTTATGTGGAATTGAAGAGTTAATAGAATATGTATATATGTTAGGACTTAGGAATTGTTGAGGAAAAGGGAGAGAAACATAAACTAGACGTACTGGTTCAAAATGTGGTTCCCAAAAGTTTCCATGAATTGGTTCAAAAGGACTTCATTAATTATATAATACAATTTATAAGGTTAAAAGAATGGTTATCATTAAATACTTGAGAACCATTTCCCACATCTTTTTGGGCTTTGTAGCTCTGCCTTATTACTAAATTAATGGACTTGCTATAATTAAGGTTAAATTATTGGAATTGGTAGGGGCCTGGACTATAATTAATTATATAATCTACCACTAGAATAGAAGCACTGTACATAACCCTAATTATTTATTTTTAGCAGAATTAGTTTTCAAAAATCTCACATTTGATCTGATTGCTTATTATCTATCATCACTCACATAATAAATTGATCAACAAAACTGTTAAGTGTGTGTCTGGATTTAAAGTGAACAAATACGTACCACTGTAATTTTTTTAATAATTCTGTACGTTAACATTAATTCTGTAGCCAAATAATTGAGTATTTTGTCCGTTATTCCCCCTCTTTTACCCTATGTTTGGAAAAAAAGGGAGAAATTGAGGAGGTGAAAATGGTGATAGAAATGTAATTTTTTCTTGTTTGGGAAATAAAAAGAAAGGAAAGAGAGGAAAAAGTGAGAAGAAAATTAGTCTCTTAGGCTTACCAATTATTGTCACTTTATTTTGAGGTGAAAATGAAGAGAAAATTATTTTAATTATTTTTTTTATCCTTTTAAATAATAGTATAAAAATTGAAATTTAATTTAAATTCAAGAGCAATACCATAAATTTAATTTTCTTCTATTTTTAAACAAAATAAGAGATTATATATATTCTCTCATTTTATTTTCTCTACCATCATTTTCTTCCCCTCCTTACATTTTTACCAAACAAAGAGTTAAAAAATTTTAATTAAAGAATTAAAGAATTAATTTCAAATAAGCCTCAAGAATGTAACTGATATTCTGTGTCTCAGTATCTCATGCTTTGTCACTAGCTCGTCAGGGTTTTGTATGAACCATAGTGTTATGGTAAAATGAGAAATTTCAAGAATTAGTGCAGTTGCTAAAATAAATTTATATTTCACTTTTTATGAATTTGAGCCATTTTTGAAATAAACATTTAAAATAATTCTCAAATACATATATATAACTATAGAATTTGTAAGATGAGTTAACTCTAGCAACACGATGGCCTATATATACAGCATTAGGGTTAACCATTTACTACATATTAGGGTTTAGTTGCCATCAATTTAAGATCTCACTAGATCAACAATTCAGCTCTTGATACTGAGTCTACCTTTGTTTACACCTTGAATTTGTTTGTCCAACATCTTGGCTTATTATGTTTTCCATAATGGTTTTGAATATCATTCTCGTAACCTAATTACAAGAATTTTTTTATACACTCTATATCTATAAATATAATATCAACCAATAATCTCACAAAAATATGCATTCTCACATCAAAAGTATGTTTGATTTAGCGATTACATATAATTACTGGCAGCCAGTAATTAGCTGTTGACGACTGACTATTTGGCAGCTAGCCGTTAGTGATTGAGACTAAATGCTCATAGTTAGAAAAGTAAGTTAGTCACAGTTTTTAACATTTCAATTATTCACTCATGCTCTAACCTCCCTCGTAATTCTGAAAAAAAAATTCATAAATTATTGATAAATAAATTTATTAAATTATTATTACCATCGAAATCAATTTTTTTTTTGTACTAGATGCGAACTGTTCATTTGTCATGCAGAAGAAGAAGATACAAAAAGGAAAACTTAACCTAAATATGTAATAGCATTACTATGCCGGTACTGGATGATATAAACAACCTGCAAAATGGGGTGGTGGTGGCATGCATAACCAGAACCACTGGACAATAATAAAGTGTGAAATTTTGTCTTATATAAATTAAAAAAATTCCACCTGGCAACATCACTTCCCTAGAAAAAAAAAAAAAAAAAAAAGGTTCACTTTACCCTTTTTAGGGTTTTTCTCTTTTCTTTTGATAATGGAGCTAATGAGAAGAAAGCAAAGAAGACAGAAAAAAGAAGAAGAAGAAGAGCAAAGCCCAACAAAAACAAAAAACTTTTTCAGTTCTGAGGTCAACTCAAAAAGCTATCAAACAAACACAGAGAATATTATATGCAGAGACAAAGCATGCTTTTATAGATTACATGTATAAAAGAGAGTGCAGACAATTGGAGAATCAGAACAAGAAGAAACTTAAATATTATCATTACTTTAAAACTTCCATATAAATATACAAATTCATACTAGTACTTCTTTAAGCTAAGATAAAGATGTTTCAGAAAACCCTAAAATTAGCATTGACTTCCAATATTTTATAAGTCAACATAAGCTTGTTACATATATATATATATATAATAATTATATATAAACTTCTAAGCATTCTGGAGTCTAGCTGCAAAAGCACTCATAAGATCTGGGTATTGGAAAATGTCATCCAAAATGGAATCAGGACCCATCTGATGATGAAGAAGATTCTCTGGCAACCCATTATGATAATTAACTCCATGAAAATTCTCAAATTGTGTTCCTCCTCCTCCTCCTCCTCCAGCATGATAATTGTGATCAAAATATAAAGTACCCAGTTGCTCACTCTTGATGATACCCCTTTTCATTTCATGATCAATTGATGATGATGATGATGATGGGTTAGCAGAAGATATTTCAGATACTACTGGTGCAACCATTGATTCTCCAGCACAATTTATGGAATTTTTTGAAGAGTTATCAGAAGGTTTTGGGAAAAACCCTTGAATAATTTCTTGTAACAAACCAGAATCAGATGCTTCTTGAGGAAAAAATTCCATATAATCAGACGTTTGATGATCAGTTCGATTATTTTCAAAGACAATTGGTGGAGCAGTACCATGACAAAAAGAAGAGGCTACAAAAGAGTCAGACATATTTGAAACATTGGATGGATTCACATTCACCAAACAACTCGAAGAAGAAGAAGACCCATTAATATGGCAAAATTGATTATCATATAAAGATGAAGATTGATGATGAGGAGGATGATTATATAAAGGCGAAGGAGCGGAAGATTGGTTAAGTAAATCTTTAAGAAGAAGCATATTAGTCCTTTGAGGTACTGCTAAAGACCCAGAAAAATCTCCTGCATGAGAGTTTCCAAAAGATGATGCCCAATTTGAAGGACAAGAAGGAGAAGAATTGGTGTTATAATGGCGAGAAGGTTGTAATTCTTTTGAGAAATTAAATGGAGGATGAAGAAATGGATCTGTTGTAGAGTGAGGATCAGTAGTTGTTGGGTAAACAAAATTAGTTCTAGCTTTAAGCCCACGCATAGCTCTAGCAGCACAATCATAAGCACAAGCAGCTTCCTCCGCCGTGTCAAAAGTCCCCAACCACCGTCTTTCTTTTGACTGAGGATCTCTTATCTCAGCCGCATAACGACCCCATGGTCTACGACGAACTCCACGGTATCTCATCGTTGTCCCACCACCACTTTCTTTCAGTGATCTCTTGTTTGTTGTGGTTGTGGTGGTAGTGGCGGCGGAAGTGGTTGTGGTCCTTTTTGGGTTGTCGGTGATTATGGGTTCTTGAGAAATGGATTCTTGAACATTTGTCATTCCATTTAACATTCTAAGAGCTTCTTCCATTTTAGAAAGTAAGAACAAGAAACAAAGATTCAAGAAATGAAAACAAGAAAGAAAGAAAGAGGTAAAGAAAGGGTTTTTCTTTTTGTTGATTTCTTGATTTTTCAATATACTTAGCTCAGGGCTTGAGTTTTGGCACCTGGACCTTTGTAGGAGTAGTGTATTTATAGGTACACATATATATAATAAATAAATAAACCTAATAAAAGTTTCTTGAGAAGATTATACTTAAACAGGATATTTGCTAGAAAGTGACTGATTTAGTCATGCATGGAAATATATCTGTTCTTCGTAACAAAAAAAAAAATTCTCAAAAAAACCTATTAGTTTGGGTTGAGAATTACTCCTATTAAAAATGGTTTTAATTAGTAATATTATGAATTTTAATTTTAATTTGAATATATGATTAATAATCATATAAAAAAATTCTTAAATAAAAAATAGAAAATATTGATGCACATATATACGAATTTTTCATTAAGATTCTACTTGCTAAATTAATGCCAAGCATTCTCAATTTTGAGGGTTATTATCATTTTTTTTTTGGGTGTTTTTTTTTTTTTTGGAGCAGGTAAAATAATTAACTTATTTCTAAAAACATTTTTTACTTATATATACAAATTTTAGAGTATAAACTTTTCTTTTAGCATTAAAGAAATATATATTTAAAATTGATGAGATGTAAATCTTATAGTATATGTTTAAAATAATTTTTAAAATATATTTTTAAAGAAATATATTTTTAAAGTTTAAAATTTTATATATACAAATTTTAGAGTACAAATTTTTCTTTTAGCATTAAAGAAATATATTTTTAAAATTGATGAGATGTAAATCTTATAGTATATGTTTAAAATAATTTCATTTTATCACTAAATATTAACTTGTAAATTAAAAATTATATTTTAATATAATTTTAGTATTATTTTTAAATATTAAAAAATTAAACACCTAGTGATATTGTTAAGTAAGAAAATGTTATTTTTCATACAATTAGCCTCTCAATTAAGTATGAGTAAGTGAGGTAAGAAAGTATAATTTTTTGAAAAATAAAAAAAAAATTGATTTATTTAATAGTCATGATTGAATCAAGTTTATAAGAAGTAAACATCTCTACTTTGTGAGTTTAGAGGAAATAACTTCTTTAAGAAATACTAGGTAAATTGAACTTTTTTAATTGAAATAAATATAAATTGATATATTTATCATCCATTAAATTAGATTAGGTAAATGAGAGTTATGCATTATTATTTTTTATACTATTAATTTCTAAAAATTACAATATAAAGTCAAACAAAAAAAAAACTACTTTCCAATAAATTATATATAAATTAAACACACAATTACTTAAATTTTTTAAAAAATAACTCCTTATAAAATAAAGTATGTGATACCAAACAATACCTAATCCAACAAATAGTATAAATAAGTCTTTATGAAACTGTTATTTTTTTATTTTTTTTTCAATAACTTGAGTTCCTTGGCACAATATTATCCATCCTAATTCTCTCGATGAAGCTCAACAAAATATAATGTTTTATTTATTTTTATTCTCTTAATTAGTAAAACTATAATAACCTTTAAATTTAATTAAGTTGTCGTTTAATTTGCCATGACCTACTTATTAAAAAGTGTACTTCTAGAGAAGTTAACTTATTAGAAAGTTAATTTTCAAAAAGTGAAGTATGTTAAGTATTTGATTTATATATTGACTTTTTGGAAGTTATATTTTTTTTTGACATGTATTATTTTTTTCTAAGAAATATCCATTATAAAAAATCATAATACCCTTACAATTAATTTACATAACAGTTATATATTTTTTTTAATTTTTAATTAAAGATATTTTAATAAATTGGATTGGAGTTCAATTCATAAAATTTAACTTAATTGGTTCCATAATTAAATTGTTTACTGTACGGCAATAAAAATTGAATAATTTATTTTCCAATTTTTTTTATAGTACAAGTCAAACTCTCAAAATATTTTCTTTTTAGAAAATACTACTTCATTACTCTACTTGCCCCATATTCAAACTAAACTATAGCTAATACTACCTAGAAGTGTATTACCGGACCACTCTCCACTCTCAAGTCTCAAGTGTAAGAGACATTAGTTTTTAATGGCGCTATTAATCCAGTGGACACTGTTCTGCCCCTTAAATCAGGGGTGATACTGTTCTTTCTATACCCTATTAAAAAGGTTCCTTCCTTTTATTAATAAAAGATTAAAAAATAAAATTCCACTAATTAGTCTTTTTTTTAACTGAAAAATATATTTTTTTTAAAAATGTGTTAATTAGCCTTTTTTTTTTTAATTAAGAAATTCTTAGATAGAATCAGTATATCACTTTATTCATATACTAATTCAATAAAAAATAAGACATATCAATTAATAATGCAATGTAAAAATATTAATATGATATCATTAATTAATGTATCTTATTTTTATTGATTTAGTCTATAAATAACCTAAGAATTTATCGTGTTAATTATTATATCATCCAATTTCAATCAACGGTTAAGCATAAATATCTCTATTTAAGAAGCTATTATATAAAACGCACTGATTATTTAAGCACTATTAAAAAATACAAATTTTTTGTAGTAAGATCACAGTGATTACTTATCTCACTAATTAGTATTAGACTGATTACTAAGTAGTCAAATATATCTTATAAATATAATAAATCAAAACATTTCAACACTATTACTCTTCTTTGTTTTTTTTTTTTTTTTTACTTCATAGTAAAATTTTTCTATTAGCATATAGTATAATTAATGTAATATTAAAGGAAGATTTATAGTAATTTAGCTGTTATTTGTCACTTTTTAATTTTGAGAAATGGGTGGTTTTTTACACCCATGACAGCTAAGTTAAGGAGAAATTAAGGACTGTATTGTTAAGAGTAAAAACGAGTAATTGCCTTAAGCTATTTCCAAGATGCAATTAAGGGTAGAGGATATATAATTATTATATAATTATGCTTATAAAAGATAGTGGAGAAATTTTGGGTTTTTAAAAAAAAAAAAAAAAAATCTTTTTGGGGTTTGAAAATATGATTGACGTAGATTGAAGTTTTTAATGATTATTCAAGAGAAGCAATAATTTTCAATCTTCTCTATAAACACCGTTTTGGATTTTTATGGAAAAATTAAAATTTTAAAAATAAAATCTTATTTTTTTTAATAATTAAATTTCGATAATTCTAAATAAATTTTTTTATATTATTTTTTTATTAAATTTTCATGTATTTAAAAAAATTATGAATTTGGTGAATCAAATCTTTAAAAAAATTAATATTTTCTAAATTTAGTCTGATTCATCACCAGATTCTTCTTCTTCTTATTATTATTATTTTTTATCAAAGGATCATTAACTTATTAATAATTTTAAAAGTTGTTTTCGTTTCTAAATAAAAATTAAAAAAAAAATAGAAAAAGAAAAACAGGTTATAAAATTTTCTAGGAAGTTGAGGAATACACACTCTGGTTCTTGTAATTATCATTCTGAATGATTACACTGGCGGCGCTCAGAAGTTGTTCCTCCAACTTTGGTTTTTTTTAATATTAAATAATTTCATTTTCATAGGTATTTAATTAATAATAATAATAATAATAAATTTTACAAATTTATTTATTTAGTAATTAGTGATATTTTTAGGGTTTGAAAACCAAGGATTTGATGATCACATGGACTTGTCTGTCTGATAAAGGACTTAAATTATAGGGTCTTAAACGGAATTGGGTTTTTAGCTTTTTAGGTTCTCTTTAGTATGGATTGAGACTTTTATAAGTTTGGTTAGTTTTTTAACCCTGAAAACATCTCTTCCCTTGTTTCTCTAACCTTTCTCCCAATTCTAACTAATAACTAACAATATGTATTTTTAAATTTAACAGACTTATCATTATTATATTATTATAAAAAATTATATACATTAAAAATAAGATAATTTATTCAAAAAATAATTCTAAACCCTAATCCAAAATGATTTTTTTTTAAATTTTTTTATAAATTTAATTAAAATAAAGAGTTCGAATTTGAAAAATCTAATTATCATTAAATCTGTTTCAATATCATTCAATAAAAATTCATCAGTAAATTTTGAAATGAGCTTTTAAGTTTGTTTAACTGTAACAGTTGATTAATAAAGATAATTAAGAAGTGGACTTCCTCCATTTATCCAGTCACTTCAAAGCTCGTAGTGTCTAAACTATCAGTTCTTGTGAAGTTAATTAATTAATCAATTAGGTTTATATTTAACCTTATAAAATAATACAGAGAGAGACGGAGACAGAGAGTAAATGAGGGTGGTTTTAAGAAGGGCGGAGACGCCAAACAGAAAAAGATGAAGAAGAAGATTTTAACGACAAGAAGAGATACTGTCAGGGTAAAATAATCAATGGTTGTTCAGCTTTTTTTACTGTATACCACAGATTAGAAAGCCCTGAGACTTTTTAAATATATATATATATATATATAATTTTTTAATTTTTTTTTGGGAGAATAAATTTTTAAATTTAATGATCTATAATA
Source organism: Vernicia montana (assembly GCA_949750685.1). Taxonomy (NCBI): domain Eukaryota; kingdom Viridiplantae; phylum Streptophyta; class Magnoliopsida; order Malpighiales; family Euphorbiaceae; genus Vernicia; species Vernicia montana. The sequence goes on along the minus strand of CATKHJ010702076.1, from coordinate 11,838 downwards.
TACTTTCACCGTTCCAATAACTATCTCTTTAAAAAAAATAATTTTATTTCAATATAATTATCATTTTAGGAGTTCATTGTAGTATTTATTAATTTTTTTTCAGTTTTACTCTTATCACAATTCTAATATTTCATATGTTTTTTTTTATTTTGTGAGAAAAAATAAGGGTATATTTGTTCATATCAATTAAAATTACAGATATTTAATAATTTTCTTAATATGTGTATATATTTTTAAAATGATAATTATTGTAAAATGAATGAAGTATATAAAATAAATAAGTATATAGAATAGTATTTATAAAAAAAAAATAATTTTGTAGGGCTATAGGGAATGTCTTAAAATGCCTTTTTCATGTCCCATCTGCCTTTCTCAAAACCCTTTTCCAATGCACCCTTAAGTTATGGAAATGATAGATTTGATGTATTTAATTTCCTCCCAATATTTCTTTACCTTTTTACTTTTTTAGTTTTTACTAATGTAAATATTTGTTTATGGGCCAGCTTTTAGGTTAAGAAATTTGGACCTCTCTCTCAAGCTTTGCAACAAAACTGACGGCTTTAACCATCCCTATACTCAATATGATAAATATTCTGGTTCAATTCAAATATTATTTAATTTTATAGCTTTTTAATATTTTTATATATAAAGTTTATATATCTAACAAATAAAATAATAATTCTCAGGCAAACATATAAAATAAAATAAAATAATAATTAAGTCTCTTTCTCGTAAATTTATTTATGTATTTTATTGTGCATCTAAATTTATAAAAAAAAATTATAAAATGAATTTTTTAAAGAATTTGATATTAATTTAATAAATTTAAAACTTGAGAATTATATTTAATTATAATCATTATTATTTCACATGATATGTTAAAATTTCTATTTTTCTCATATTTATAAATTAAATCATCTAAATTATTTAATCAATATCCTTTAAGTAATTATTAAAAAAAATCCTTATAAAGTGAGTCTAAAACATAAGCTTTTACAACAAATAAATAGTCAACCCTACATGGAAATGGTAAGAAATAGTAATTAATTTTTCTTCTAAATGGACATTTTTACTTAAATTATGACTAAGAAGAGTATTATATTGAAAATAATAATTACAAATCATAAAAATCTAAAACAACTAAATAAATATTTCCAATTGTTTTTTTATTATATGGTGTGTTTTTATGTTTTCTTTTTAAATATAATATCAAAGTTGATTTTCTTTCTTAAATACATTAACAAGAATTCTGATCAGTCATTCCACTTCCATAATTAAAGCTTATAAAAGTGAAAAAATCCTATCTTATATATAAAATTAAAGTAGTACTGATTTATATTGATTAAAATTGAAAAAAAAAAAAAAAAAAAAAGTTATTGTAGAACATTTAACGGTTCCATTGTGGTCTGGGCATAATTAAGAAGAGGAAATGAAATACGAAAATATAGTAAATAATATATCTGACATGGAAAGGTACAAGTGTTGGAAGCAGAGAAGCTTTACATTAAAAATGAAGACTGCAAATCCATCAATTCGTACATTAGCATATCCCGATCAATTCCTCTTTTGCCAGTGGATCAAGATACGCTTACGGCTTATACCCATTTTATACTTTGCTTTTCTTTTTTTTTATTTTCTTTGTAATTTGCAATCAATTTTTTTGTTTTTTAAATGCTTTTGTCTACAAAGATTGAGACACTTCTTCCAGTTTATTAAGATAAATCAGATGGGGCAGTCAAAGACAATGCTCTGTCTCCTAATCAATATGGTTAGAATTAGAGATATAATAATTATAATTTTATATTTCAAATGAATTTTATCTATTTTAATCATATTTAAATATTTCTTTAAAAAAAAAAATTGTAAACATAAGATCCATCACTCGATTATTCAAATGATGCATGGGAGGGATTCTGAGTTAGTAATATATATACAATTGGTTCATTTTTTCTTTATTTAATTAAAATTAAATCATTCAGTTTGAAACTACAAGAAGATTGATTGGTGAATGAGAAAAAAAATTTGCATTTAGAAACTTTAGTTTTTATTTTTGCCTTCAGAAAAAGAAAAACAGAAACTTGTCTCTCAAGTGTGCATGTTGACGAAGATAGATAAAAAGATTATATCTCTCAACTTTCTTACTTTCTGAAGGTCCTACCTTTTCGAGATCCAAAAATGTCCAGGCAAACCTATTACTCTAAGAAAGCTACCTATTTTATTTTTTTTTTAATTAACATCATATTTTTTTTTTTTAAATATTGTATAATAAATAGATATATAAGAATGCGAAATCCCCACAACTTGTTCTCCAGTTTTCACTATCATTATGTGAGCTATAAGGCTGCCTTTGGTTGTAAGGACAAAACAATACGAGATAAGATAAGATGAGATAAGATAGAATATGACTGAATAAATATTTATATTATTTAGTATTTGGCGCAATTAAGACTAAACTAAAATTTTATGTTTATTGAGGGTAATTCAAGAATAAATTTGGATTTATATTTAATGAGAGTAATTCGAGAATAATTTTTTTATTAATTGAATTCTAAAAACTGAACAAGTAAATTTTCCATAAAATGAAAAGACTGAAAAAAAAAAAAAGAATGAAACAAGATAAAAAATGATTTTTATCCGGTTATGTTTGTGTATAAAAACACTTTAAACATTAAATAAGTTAAATTTATCCAGTCATATTCATATGTATATATATATATTTTGAAATCATGATAATAAATAAGAATTTTCTTTTATATACAAATCTTTTATAATTAAACTAATAAAATCAACTTAACATGATATGCGAAAAATAACTTATAATATGATTTTGTTGTTAAAATGTATATATATATATATTTCTCTATCAACACTTATAATTTCTTACCCAATTTTATAATTATTACTATTATTATTATTATTATTATTATTTCTGACAGTGTATGTAGTGATAGCTCCCTTAACCCAACTAACTTACCTCTAGTACCACTACCAGTCTTTGGCCAAGCCTTTACAAAATCTTTGGATTAGACCAGTTTCGATTCTCTCTTTTTTCCCCTGTCAACTCCTACCAACTAATTCCACACCTGATTAAGCTGTGCTGGTTTGGTTCCACAATTCTCAATTCAAATTGAAAATTATTAGCTGAATCACAATATATATCTTGAAAGAATTGACCTTTACATCTCCCATATATATATTATATATATATATATAAAAAATAAAAAAAAGGGATAAAAAAAAACACTGCAGAAATTTATCTCAACTAGACCTCGATCACTTTGTTATCATAAGAGACTGTTTGATAATATTTTTATTAAAAATATTTTTTATAATTTTTTCATCACAATAGTTATGTTTTAAAATATCTTTTTTTTTTCACCAAATATGTTTTAAAATATCAAATAATAAAAATAAATATATTTTAATAATTTTTAAATATTTAAAAAATAAAAATCACAAACATATATATCAAAATGTTTTTTAATAAACATATCAAATTCAAAATTCATTACTAGTTCAACTAGCTAGCACAATGTAAAGATTAGAACTCATTTAAACAACCCACTAGAAATCAATGTTTAACATTTAAAATTTTCAATTATTAATTTGAAGTATTTAGTGAATTGAGCATTTAATGATCCAAAATTAAAATTAAAATATTGAAAATATAATTTTTTTTTATATATTTTAATATTTGACTCTTCACTTCAACTATTAATTAATTGTTATCAATTTTAACTGCAGCAATCACTAAATCAAATAGTTTATTAATAGACATTTTAAATATACTAATGATTAAAACTCAAAATTTATAATTTGAAACATGCAATATGTGAAGTATGAAAGTTCTTGAGAATGTGAAAAAAAGCATATATATACATAGCAGACTTTGGGACAATGTCTCAGTATATGTGTGCGTGCGTGCGCGTGTGAAGGATTTTTAGCAGAGCACGCATGGAAAGTAAAGAGCTAAGTAGCTTAGCTTAGCTTAGCTTAGCTTAGAGAGTACATGAGATTATTTATTTATATATATATATATATTGAAGGTTTTTATTTATTTTGGCAATGCAAATATGTCCTTTTCTGATCCTTATGTATATATAGGGAACATATATTATAGGGATCTAGAAACCTATTAATTTTGTATTTATATTAAGTCAATTGGAGGGTTAATCGGTTGTAAATGGATCCATCATGAATTTTAATTTATATAAATTTTTTTAAAATTTTAATATTTTCTAAAATTTATATAAATTTTTAAAAATTTTAATATTTTCTAAATTTAGACAGACACATAAAAAAATATATATATAATTGATTCTCTATATATTGAGTATGGATTTATTATTTAACTAAAATTAGTTGTAAACTCGCATTTTACGTAAATTTTTATTATATAATTTGTGTTTTCTTAAAATATTTTACTGGAATTATTATTATTATTTTATTTTATTTTATTTTATTTACATATTAAATTTTAATAATTTTAAATATAATATAAAAATATATAAGCTTAATTTATTATATATCTTGGATAGTTGAAAAATAATAATAATAATAATAAAGCATTGAAATGTATAAATCTTAATTGAAATTTATAAAAATACAATGAAATAAAAAAAAGGATAAATCACTATTTCATTCTTAATATTTTGACTTAATTAATAAAATAGTCTTTTTTTTAAAAAAAAAAACCAATTAATTAGTCTTTGAAATTTAACTCCGTCTAACAAATTAGTTATTACATCACTTTTACCATTAAAGATTTATATAAAAACTAAAATATCTTTTGTTTATAATTAAATTTTCTATTTCAACAATTTTATTTATATTTTTCATAAACGCAATAAAAAAAAACAAACAAGATTGAGAAAAAGTCAAAAACTTGCGCTCAAAATCAGTTGCAAAAATTTCAGCCAAAATTATATATATAAAAAAAAAAAAAAAAAAAAAGAGAGCAAGTTGAGAAAATGAAGAATAAACAGCAAAGCTAAAAAGAGTGCCACCATGCATATATCCTCTTCTCCCATTTGTCAAAGTACATGCCAAATGCCAAAACAATCAACAGAAGATCATAATTTACCAATTTTCATTTCATTTTCTCCCTTTAACCTTTCATTTCCTTCTAGCAAAATGGGTTTTAATAGCCTACAAAATCAAAACCCAATCTTCAAGCTTTCCACTTTCGCTAGGTTTAATATAGATGAATTACCGTTAGGTTTTATCTTGATGATGTGCCTGCGGCTGCACCATCAATTTTATTTCTAGCTGCAGAGGATTTGCATTAATTATTGATTTTGGTTGTCTCTTTGTCTCTCTTGGAGTTTTGTGTCTTTTGGCAACTACTTAAAGTTATTGCTTTTGGCTGATGTGCAGGAGATGTTGCTTTTGCTTTTTCCTCTTCTTAACTCATCATCTGTTAAAAACTTGCTTAGCCCATTTTGAAAGGACAAATCCTCAAGTTCAATAGTAGATGATGAATTCACAATTGGCAGTGTTCTTAGGAAGAAGAAGAACAATTTGGAAGGGTATTTTAGGTAGTAAAATACATTATCATATATATGTTTTTTTTTAATTGACTAACTAAAAAATTGACTATGAAATTGTTGCTAATGAAGACCACGTTTTTTTTTGGGAGATTTTCATATGCCTAATGAGAAAAATATATTTATGAGTCTTGACACATCGGCTCTAATATCACTTGTTACTGTTGAGGATCCGCTTTCTAGGGAGATTTTCATTATGGACCTAATGAGAAAATATATTTATGAATTTTGACACCACATTCCAACCTAAAATTTTAAGACAATGGGTTATGGGTCTTTTCTACATATATATCCCTCATTAAGTTTATCTATTTTCAATATGAAATCTCACTCGCACTTGATATCTCAAAAGAAATATGATGAAGAATTTAATTATTTTCTAAAAAAAGAGAAATAATTTCATTAATTTGATTAAATTTCAAAAATTAAATAATATTTTTCCTAAAAAAAAATTGATGAGCTAATTTTATAAAAACTTAATTTTTGATAATGTGTTTTCAAATGAAGTACTTTTACTTTATATTTGATTTGAGGAAAAATTTTCTAAACAATTCTTCAACTCAATTTTTATCATATTTATCATTATTATTATTTTATTACATTTATTATTAGTATTATATATATATATTGCCAAAGTATTATTATTTATATATGATAGATTATGATAAAACGGGAATAATGGTTTCATTTATAAGTTTGGCTCTTTTATATGTATATACTGTGGGCATTTATTAATTAACTATCTACCTAGCTGGCCTTGGCTAGCTCATTAATCTATAGCTATACAACAATTTTCACTACTTTTTTATAAAAAAAAATTACTAATTAATAAGTGTAAAGAATTTCTTTTTTCTTTTTACATTTTATATAGTAAGTGTTTATTTTTTTTTTATATATTCCATATAATATGCTCTCTCACATTTTTTTTAAAATGCATATTCTGATTTTTTATAGTATTATATTGTAATCATGAAAATTATTAAAATTACAAAAGTATATAAGACATTTACTTAATTATCTGAAAAATTCTAAACTATATCGTGTTTAATAATTTTATCTTATTCTTTCAGATTTTTCATATAAACTTCAAATTTTTTTAACAATTTTGTTATATTCTTTCAAATTTTTCATACAAATACTTATACTTCAAATTTTTTAACAATTTTATCCAAATTTTTTTTTTCAGATTTTTCACACAAATGTCTATATTAAAATTTCTTTTTCTAAAATACAATTCAGTGACAGAAAATAAAAAAATACAGTGATTGTTGCTGATGTTTAATTTTTTATGTAAAACAAAAAAAAAATGAGTCAAAAAAATATTGTTGACTCATCTAGCACATCTAAAATGGTATGTTTAAGTAAATCTCAAATTTTTGTCATAATATCTAACTAGAGTAAAGTTTTGATTTCGTTGCTTTGATGCTCAAAACTGTGTGCAAACATGACAATACTAAATTATTAACGTCTTGGAGTTAGAAAACTCAGGTAGAAGGTTCTTTCGGTGTCAATTGAGACAGCAAGTGATATTATTCATGTGAAATTACAACGTTTTTGCATTTTCTGTCATTGGATTGTATTTTAGAAAAATTAAATATATAGGTATTTGTGTGAAAAATCAAAAAGAATATGATAAAATTGTTAAAAAAAATTAAAATATAGACATTTGTGTGAAAAGTCTGAAAGAATATGATAAAATGGTTAAAAAATTTAAAGTATAAGTATTTGTGTGAAAAAATTGAAAGAATGGGATAAAATTGATAAACACTGTATAGTTTGAGATTTTTGAAGTAATTAAGTCTAAAACATTATAGTATAGTATAAGAACATCTCCAACAATGCTCTTAGTCTCACTCTCTATTATAATATAAACAATTCAATTTCCTATTTTAACTTGTTTTAAAAATTATGCATACTCTAACAATACTCTCGATATCACTCTCTATATAATTTTTAATTAATAAAATTATTTAAGAAAAAGAATAATGATGAGATATAATAAGAAATAAGTAAATAAAAGGATGAAAGAGAAACTAATAAAAAATTAGTTAGGAGCCACTTTCTCACTCTTTAGATTTGAGGAGGGAGAAAATGACTCCTTAAAAATTTTGAAGAATGAGCTTAATTTAGGAGATTGTTAAAAGGGGTTTAAATGAGTCTAACTCCCTATTTTAAGGAAGGAATGAGAATAAAGAGGCTATTAGGGATGCTCTAAGTTTTAGTTAGTAAAAAAGAAAGAAAGTGTATTAATTCAATGACGATGGGAACCTAAAAAGTAGGCAAATGTGGAGCCTTAGTAATAATTAAGCGCTGGGGTTTCTTCTTTTCTCTAAACTTCCTTACAATCGCCACTAGAATATTACCTGAGGGTAACCTCATATGGCTCCGGCCACATAAGGGAAATCCCTTTTCTTTCTTTTTTTCTTTCTTCTTATTTTTTCTTTGTTTTTAGTTCTAATATAAGGGCAATGGTATTTTGGTGTCCTTTCTGGTTAGGTCTTAATTTCGGGTGTTTTTGCTACCTCAATTGAGTCCGGTTTTGTTCGGCTCTCCCATCAATTTCCTCTTTCAAGGGTTCTACTCAAATATGGAGGTTGATGAGAAAGGGAAGAGATTGGTGGAGAAGGCGTCAGAGCTAATGGGTTTGGAGTGTTTTATTGTCTGATCAGCTTAATAGCCATAGCCAGAGATCCTCCTTCCGTTAGACAAGGTTTGATTAGTTTGCAGATAGGGGATTTTTGTTGGTTTTGTCTCGCTGTTCTTCAATGGGTATGCTTAAGGCTTTTGCAGTACCAACTTTTGTGGGTGGATCCAAAAACATATCCTGCATTCTCAACGGCATCGACTATCCTATCGATGCTTCAGCCATCGGCGATGGGGCTGGTGGAGAAATAAGCTGTGTTGGATAGAAAGTGTAGCTTTCAGGAGTTTTTCTGTAATTGTGTATTGGTTGTAGGTCAGTGGGTCATTTGCAACACAGACCTAGTGTCTGTAAATAATTGAGCTTCAAGCCTATGGTTCAAAACCCAATATTAGGTTAGTTGCTCTTGAACTATAAATCTAATTCTGACCCTTGTATTTGAATTAATCTTGAAAGTCTATCATCTATTTGTACTGTGCTAAGCTTTCAGGGTTTTTTTTTTTTTTTTTTTTTTTTTTTTTTTTTTAATGTAACTATCTCTTCCTTTGGCCCAAAAAAAAAAAAAAAAAAAAAAAAGTAGGCAAAAATGACTTTGGAAAAAAAAGGGTAGGTAAATGACACCTCAGATTGATTAGGTTGGTTAATTAATAAGGCTTTAATTACTCAACATGAGGCTGTGGACCAACCCAGTAACCAAAATCCAATAATATAAATTATTAGGGTCCAATTATTAATTTCTACACTGTTACACGAGGGAAATAATGAAAATTTCCTTTTTATTTATACAATTATTAATTATTTATAAACAACCTGCAATTCTTTTTTACTAATTATTTCAATATTTTCTATGAGATTTTTGTGTTCAGTGTACTTACCAGATGAAATATCAAATAATTAATGCAAGATTTGACCAATTTTAATTCATGGGGTTGGAAAATATTGGATTTCAAGATTTGACTTACCACTAAATATTGGAGTTTACACTCTTGATTTCATGATTTTAAAAACAATTCTATTTAAAAAAATATATATATAAAGGCGATTTTAATATTATTAAATTAAAATTTATAATGTATACTCTTTTTTTTTTTTTTTTTTTTTGGTGGTTTTCAATATTTATTTATTTTTATTTTTAAATATGAAATATGTTAAAAAAAAGATTTTTCCTATTACCTGATTTACTTAATTTAAAAACATTATTTTTCGTAATTCATTTTTTCATCATGAATTTCGGTTGTATAAGAAAAATAAAAAAGAAAAAGAAAAATTTGTATAAAATCACGTGGGAATAATGGACCATGCAACAAACTAGCTAGTATATGGTATATATATATTCGAATCCAAAGCTAAGTAATTAATAAGCTTTGGGCTACATATCTAATTAATTAATTGGTTGCCATGGAATAAGTACTTGCTTCTGTTGGAGTATTAATTAATATATGTGACAGTCGGTCTCCAAAATTTTTTAAAATATGATCACTTTGATATACATATAACTGAGAAAGGTGACCTCTCACTGTCAGTTGCAAACTCTAACTAATTCATGTGAATATAAAATATTCTATCCGTTTCACAATAACTGTCGTTTTAAGAATGCACGTATATTAAAAAAACTATTAAATAACTTTAATTTTAATTAATATAGATAAATATACTCTTATTTTCTCTTATCAAATAAAAAATATATATATAAAATATTGAAATTGAGATAAGGGTAAAATTGAAAAAAATTAATAAATGCTGCATTGAACTCTTAAAACGACAAATAATTTGAAATAATTTTTTTTCTTCTAAAATAACAGTTATTGTGAATCGGAGGGAGTATATTTTTTAATGCATATTTAGTTATAATTAAAATATATACTTTGGCAAAAAAAAAAGTTATAATATATATATATATATATATGACAAAAATTTTATTTATAGTAACAAATTTCAACTTTATTTATTTATTTTGAGAATTTCACAAATTAAATGATTATAATTACAACATTTCCCTCATCATTAAACAGTAAAATGTGGAAATTACAATCAAGAATGTAGTAGTTATTTATGATTGAATTAAGTCATATATGTTTGTAAATTTATATATGCATTTCATATATTAGTACAATTATACATTTATTTGGAACTAAAATCTTATCAAATTTTGTAGATTTTGTAAATAAACTGTAAATCAATTAATAAAATTATAATTTTTTTTTATTTTAACTTGAATAAAATTATATTCATTTTATCCAAATATGATATTAAAATTATATATCATTTTTTTTCCCTCTTCTGTCTTGACTATGCTTCATCACAAAAGTGGAATCACTCAAAATGTGTATGAAATGAAAAGATTTAAACATAAGATGTTGGTTCAATTTAATTATATTAAATCATATTTTTTCATCCATTGATTACAAATCTATCTCTCAATTAGTAGTCAAGTTTTAAATTATTGAATTTCAAATATTCACACAATGTAAGGATTGCGAATCCTGCCTAATAAAAGTATTTATGTTTAGTGATTAGAGGGTATGAATCTTGGTGTAATATAAGAATTAATCCCTTCTGTGGCCCAAATGAGTTATATAAAAAGAAAAGACGAGAAATTTAACAAAATTTAAAAAAAAAAAAAAAAAAAAAAAAACCCTTAATGCGAGAGATGAAGAGAATGCGAGCAATGGAAGAGGATGAGCATAGAAAGAGGGCGAGAGATAACTAAGAGAAAAGAGAAGCATAAGAGACGAGCACAATCAATTCTATATCGATAAATGAAATCTTGATTGATTGAGAGAAGGGAGAAGCACGAGAAAAAAAAAATGTTCGAGAGAGAGGATGTGTGTGACGGCAAGTGTGCTTGGAGAGGGAATTGAAAATGAAAAACACAATGTGCGACATGGTGAGGGACTTAGCTAAGATTATGTTTATTTATTTATTTTTTTTGTAATATCTTAGTCAAACATTAAAACTATGTAGTTCTATATAAAACTATGTAGTTTAATATTACAAAATATATTGATTAGTTTTATTTAAAATTATGTAATTTTAATATTATAAAATTGTTGATTTTTTTTTTTTTTATATTTTACTTTTAATTATGCAACACTTTAAAAGTGTTGTTTTTATTTTAAAAGTGTTGCATTATTTTTCTTCTTCTTATTTTCAACAATGCAACACCTTAAAAGTGTTGCATTTTTTTTTTCTTCTATATACTTTACTAGAGTGCAATAATTTATAAGTATTGCATTAGCCGTAATGATGTAATATTTCTATTAAAATATTACATTAGATCTAATATAATGCAACATTTCTAATAAAGTGTTGCATTAATTTTTGATTTTTTACTTTTTATCATGTTTAATGCAACAGTTTACACATAATGTTGCATTAGATCAAAATGAATTCTATATAAGGCAATATTTTTATTGCAACATTTTCATTTGTGTTGCCGTAAGCCTTTTATAGTGTAGTGATATTCTTTGTAATTATCAATATTGATAAATTAATTAATGATTATTTAATATATTTTTTATCCAAACGGTCAAAGGTATTTTCAGATTAACTTATACGTTAACTGTCAAGTGAGATTAAATTTATTCCCTAAAAGTTTAATAGCGTACTCTTCACTCTTCACGAACGACTTATGTATTCTAATAAATATTG
>CATKHJ010702073.1:0-14910 GCA_949750685.1 Vernicia montana | reverse complement strand
AAAAAAAATTATTTCTAATTTCATATTAATATACAAAAAAATTCAATAAAACAGAATAAATTTAAATATATTCAAAAAAAAATTTATTTATAATTTCATATTAATAGAATTCAAACAAAAATAAAATACCCAAAAAAAATTAAACAACTAACCTAAAAAATACAAAAATCAACAAAAAAAAAAAATACCTGAATGTTGAACCAGAGAAACAAAAGAAGATGGCGAGTGGCGAGAATGGCAGCACAGAAGAAGAAGAAGAACGACGGAGGAAGAAGAAGAAGAAGAGTTCTGGTTTTAGTTTAGGTTTTCAATTTAGCGACGAATTAGTGAGAGAATAGCGACGGCTTAATAAATTTTAATGAAACGGTGCGTTTCGTTTTTATCCTGTCAAAAATAGCGACGGATTAATCCGTCGCTAAATTTTCAAAATCCGTCGCTAAAAATGACGCAATTATATGGCGCCAATTCGTCGCTAATTTTCGTCGTAATTCCGTCGCAAATCCTTCGCAATTTAATTTATAATTTCAATCCATTTTTCCGTCGATATTCCGTCGTTAACATTGACGGAATAAATTCGTCGCTATTAATCCGTCGCAAATTGAATTAATTCTAGTAGTGAATAAAATGATTCTAAATTCATCTATGATAAAATAAAACTTCATTTTTAAACAAATTTTTATTTATTGGTAAAATAAAATAATACATAATTATTAAATCTAATAATATTATAATTTATTAAAATAACATGAAAATAAATAAAATAATAATAATAATTTTGAATTAAATTATTATATTATACCTGACAGTTAATTATAATCATTGTTTAACTTTTTCAATAATCTTTTTGCAAATTTGATTTGGATATCAACTAACAAAAATGTGTTAATAAAAATAATGAATTTTGTTAGTGCTGAGTCTCTATCAAACTTTATGGGTCGATTACTAGAATTTTTAAGTTGAAAATCTATTATTTGGCACTTATGTTTTTATCCATCGATAATGCTTTAATGGGGCACTTGTATTATTATTATTATTATTATTATAGGTAGAAGCTTATATTTTGCACGCGCAGAGGTCACGTAAAGGTTAAAGTTTATTTTAATGATTAATATTTTATTTAATTTTCATTTTATTAATTAGTAGAAAGCGAGGCATGGCCACTTTCGAATCTAATTAAAGTTTCTAAAAGGGAGATGGACCACTCTGTCCACACACCAACACAACACAAACAAACAAATTACGAATAAAATATTCCAATATATGTATATATAATATTTTACAATATTACTCCAAATCCGACTTAATTATATATAATATACATAATATGCATCATATTTCATTATAAATATTTTAATTTATTAATTTTATTTTAATTTTAGTTTTATATATATATATATATATAGAGAGAGAGAGAGAGTATTAATTTTATCAGAAAATTTTTTAATTATATATATATTCTAGTTGAAGTGTAAATCACAAAAAAAAATTATATTTTTATTTAAAAAATAAATAAATGAATATATCCTACTCAACACAATTTATCTTGCCTTGAAATAAGATGAAAAACGAAATGGGTATTATATTTTCTTGCCTTGAAATAAGAGGAAAAAATAAATGGATATTATATTTTCTTGATGGATGAGGGGCTCGGATTATATATATATATATATATATATATATATATATATATATAAAAGTGTTTTTTATGGTTACTTTGTTTTTAATAAAGTAAATCTACTTTGTTTTAATTTACGAAAAAAATAATTTTTTTTACGAAAAATCATAATTTTCTTATATTTTTCGTAAATTAAATTATTTTTTCGTAATTCTTCTTAGTTACGAAAAAAAAATTTTAATTTTACGAAAATATGACTTATTTTGTACAAAATAATTTTACGAAAAAATTTCTAAATTAATAAAAAAATAATTTTATTAATTAATTTTATGAAATTAACTTTATGAAATTAACGAAATAAAGTAGAAAAATAATTTTGATAATTAACTTTACGAAATTAATAGAATAATTTCATTAACTAACTTTACTTAATGAATGAAATTAACTTTACAAAATTAATAAAATTAACGAAATGAAATAAAATTAATGAAATTATTTTTCTTTTTCGTTAATTTAAGAATTTGCTTTTAAAGTTATTATTTTGCACAAAATAAATTATATTTTCATAAAATTAAATTTTTTCGCAATTAAGAAGAAATACGAAAAATTAGTTTTACTTACGAAAAAATATAAGAGAATTGTAATTTTTCGTAAGAGAGCTATTTTTTTCGTAATTACGAAATTATTATTTTTTTTGTTAATTTATGAACTTTTTTATAAAATTATTATTTTACACAAAATAAGTTATATTTTCGTAAAATTAAATTTTTTTCGCAATTAAGAAGAATTATGAAAAAATAATTTAATTTACGAAAAAAATAAGAAGATTGTGATTTTTCGTAAAAAAAAGTCTTTTTTTTTTCATGATGGTAAATAAAATAAAGTAAGTTTATTTTGTTAAAAACAAAATAACCATAGGAAACATTTTATATATATATATATATATATGCGCTACCATGCATTATATAGTGTGTACACGTAGCTGGGTACTCTACATTTAGGCCAACCACATCTTTGACGACTAGTAAGTTTTGGTATTTGCTTGAAATAAGTATCGAATCTTCTATATAATACAATGTGAATCATGAACTGAAATTAATTGAAAATATTTTTGTTGTTTGATTTATTAATAACAATATACCCAATCAATGACTACATTTGGAGACATTTATGACTTGAAAATTGAAATTATTGCATTTTATGTTTTTATTTAATAAATTATATATATTTTAATTTAGATAAAATTTTAAATTCCAACCCCTTCTTCATTATAAAAAAATATTAAAATTAATGGGTACGTGTATATATATATATTTTTTAAATAAGTAAGCTATATGCTGCAATATGTATATGTAGAGCATACCTATTTATAATTTCATTAGTGAATTTTTTTATAATTTGTTTTAAGGTTTTCTCTGAAAATATATATACCTTATAACTCTTTAAATTCTCCTAAAAAAAAAAAACCCTCTTTATAATTCATCCAAGTGTTAGCCTATAACTTGTTGGTTAGGCTTATAATCTTGGAACCAATTCGTAAGAGATGTATTTTGATTGTTTACAAATTCTGATTATCTTAGCACGGACAATACAAGTGTAAACTTATTTTACTTAATAATTAATGGAAAATTTATTATTATTCTCTCTTTGTACATTTAACCAATTTCACATTAAAATTTTAAAAGTTATGATAGTTATATCTACATATATATATTTTTTACATATTTAGGCATAATTCAATAGTAAGTTCATAAACGATTTGAATAATTCATATTTGATCCCGTCCTTTCCTTAATATACTCCAAAAAAAAAATAATCTATTTTTTTTAATGAAAAAACACTGACACTCCTTTTACTTTTATATATGCTATTCTCATGTTAGTGGAGTGTATACTTTTTAGTGTAGTAAAATACTATGTAAAAGGACCTTAATCATAAGGTAGTAGTTGACAATTTTATCCTAGTAATTAATATGATTATAGGGTGAATTTTCAAATCTTTTTCCAGTCCTTTAAGAACAAAGTATATATGCAATGTATGATATATAATAAGGGCATGGGTACTATAAAAGGAAGGGTACGCATACCAAAACTTCATATTAAGATAATAATAAGGTAAATGATTAGGGTAATTAATCAGCAAATGGAGATTGGCCAGCTACATACACATACACATTAATCTTAAGCGTGCATTGTGGCATGAGCCTGAGGTTATCCTAACGTGGATTGGCTTAATTTAACAGTAATTAATGGCGCGCAAATGCAAAGGGACAAAAGGCATACACATCTTATTATTAATCACCTTTTGTCTACTAATATTGTTAAAGCCTACCTATAAGGTTGATGTTGATTATACAAAAAGGAACATTCCACATTTCCCATCCCTTTTGCTTATATATATATATATATATATAAATGATATGGTCAGTATGAATTTTCAAACCAAAAAGGTCTTCTATAGTGATAGTACACAAGAGACTAATAGTTGCTGCCTGCAATTCTTCCATCTCATGAGCTTTCTTTTCTCTTCTCTCTCTCTCTCTCTCTCTCATTCCCTAGTAGAAAAATCTTTCTTATCTATAATATGATGCAAGATTATATTTGATTAACTATACACACACACACACATACATATATATATATATATATATATATATAAGAATGGGATATGGTGAACTTATGATACAAAGCTATGATGTGCAAAATGATAGAGCTCAAGTAGAAGATCTTGAGAGAAGATGTGAAGTAGGCCCATCTGATAGAGTGATTCTCTTCACAGATACTATGGGTGACCCCATCTGTAGAATCAGAAATAGTCCTATGTACAACATGCTGGTACCACACTATATAAATATATAATTCACATTAATTTATTTAATTCATCTTCTCTACAACTTTGTTGTTATTATTATTATTATTATATTTACAAGCTCAAAATTTGATTACTTCTGTTAGGTAGCCAAGTTGGGAGATGAATTGGTTGGTGTCATTCAAGGCTCTATAAAGCTAGTAACTCTTCATAAACCTCCTAATAATGATCTAGCCAAGGTAGGTTATGTTTTAGGCCTAAGAGTAGCTCCTCTTCATCGGCGAAAAGGGATTGGATTGAAGCTAGTGCTAAAACTAGAAGAATGGTTCATTACAAATGATGTTGATTATGCTTATATGGCCACGGAGAACGATAATGAAGCCTCAGTTAAGTTGTTCATGAACAAGCTTGGTTATGTCAAGTTCAGGACACCTTGTATTCTTGTAAATCCAGTTAATTATCGATCTTTACGTATATCATCAAGCATTGAAGTAGAAAAAGTCAAGATTGAAGAAGCTGAACTTCTATACCGGAAATTCATGACTTCAACTGAGCTTTTCCCAGATGATATAGGTAATATATTAAGGAACAAACTAAGCTTGGGCACTTGGCTGGCTTATCCTAGTGGTGAGTCATGGAGTAATTTTGGTTCAGATGGGAGAGTTCCAAATAATAATTGGGCTATGGTTAGTGTATGGAATAGTGGAGAACTGTTCAAGTTGAGGTTAGGGAAAGCCCCATTACATTGCTTGGTATACACAAAAATTTCAAGAATAATAGATAAAATGTTTCCTTGCTTTAAATTGCCAGCAATACCAGATTTTTTTAGACCATTTGGATTCTACTTCTTATATGGATTACACCATGAAGGTCCCTTATCGGGAAAGATGGTTCGTGCCTTGTGCAAATTTGTACACAACATGGCTACAAGGAATAATGAGTGTAAAGTTATTGTAACAGAAGTTGGAGGAAACGACATAGTAAGGCTTCACATCCCACATTGGAAATCACTTTCTTGTCCAGAAGATTTGTGGTGCATAAAGGCCTTGAAAAATGAAGAGAAAAAGAGGCTCCATGAATTGACAAAAACTACCCCACCAACAATAACAACAACAAAAACATCTCTTTTTGTAGACCCAAGAGAGGTTTGAACAAGAAATTAATATCCCTGACCTTTTGGTTCTTGCTTACCGAAAATTCTTAGCTACTTTTAGTATATGTAGCTATTTCTTTGTACACTCAGCCGATCTCATATATTAATATTTTAAAAATTTATTATGATATTCCATTTTTTTCAATATAAAAATACTAATATTCTTTTTCACCTCCAACTCCAATATAATTTTTAGGAAAATTCTATATTAATTCAATGAGATAAGAATATATGGAGTAAAAAAGGATATGAGTATCTTTTCACTAAGTAAAAAAAAGACAAAAAATTATATTTAATAAAATATTTCATCATTTATTAGTTTGATATATGAGATAAACTTATACATTCAGACAAAAATTTTCCTAATTTTTATATTAGAGAAAGTATATACTTCAGCTGTAGCTAAGTCTAAATTCGTTGCTCGAAGCCAAACCCCACCTCATGAATTAATTGTTAGATAAGTTCATCCATCTCTCTTTGTGGGGGCTTTTCTCTTGTTCCTTTCACATCGGTGACACAAAATCTCACAAGATTTCCTTAATTAGGTGCCACCTTCTTTGTCCTTGTTCTCAACTCCTATTTTGCTACCTCATGATATTGACTAATCAAGAAGCTTGGTGGTCCATCTTTGTCTCTTTCCTCTTGGGTAAAAATGTCTCTCAATGGACCATCCCCTCCCCTCCCTTAATTTGTCGTATCTTTTAAGCATATAACTGATGACTGATGACCTCTTTAACATGCATGCCAATTAATGCAAGAAATTTAGATATCTCCATTAATGATCAAAACATAAATATATATTGAAGGCATCATCCATTATAAGATTAGCTAGCTATTAAGCTATAGGCCAACTTGATGTTTTTCTTCCAAAAGATTAGTAATCATGATGATTTTCTTTGGTTTTTAGCATATTAAAGCATATTAGAAAGTTGGGAAGATGTCAGCTTCAACAACCAAATGTAGAATGCTACAACCTTCCATAACCCTAGTTCATGGTCAGGGTGGGGGATAAAACAAAGTTGGTTAGGGTTTCAAGTCACTATTCCATGTTTAGGTAAAGCAACATGAGTTAGGCATCTATGCTCTTTCCCCAGAGATGGGAACCCTCATTTTTGTTTAAGCACATATATCTAAATCTAATGTGTATATCCCAATTATATATGCGTGATTAGGATACAATGATAAAAAAATAAAAAAGAATTATGGTACTGATATAGAATTAAATGCTAACGAATTCAAATAGACTATCTCTTATTGGTTCAAATGAATTAGAAAGTTGAAGAGGATCAATCAGAAACTAGTTCTTGACTTGTGGCATAATGTTTTGGAACTCCAAATGCCCAACAAAATGGCGGACTAAAAAAATTAAGAATAATAGAATCGTCAAGCTATTGCAACTATATAACTATATATATATATATATAGTTAGATCTTCGAGTGCTAATAGTATAATGGCTTACTTAATAAATATTCCTAATTTTTATAACATACTCTTTAAAAATTGCATGTTTAAAATTTGTGAAGTTGTTGAAATTTTACAACTCGAAATCCCAAGTGCTACGTACTTCATATAAAATATATATATTTAGCTTTTATAACACCTTTTAAAATTTAAGAAGGTGAAACTCTACTCTTTTGTAAGACTAGTCGTAATCCCATACTTTGTACTGTTTGATATTAAAAATTATATTTTATTAATTTTTATATTGTATAAAAGTAAAGATATATAAATATTATTTCAAAAAATATTGGTTATTTTTTATAAATTATTGTTCTTTTTTAATAGATTTATGAACTAGTCACCCCATCAATATTTTTATACTAATACAAAAATTTGAATTATCAATTACAATGCTCAATAAAAAAAAAAAAGTTATGGAAGAATATAAAAATTGTTGACCCTATCTATGTTTTGACGTTACAAAACTTAGTAAAATTGATGAAATTACTTGATATATACTTGAACTATAGTAATATGTGGTTTTAGATTAATTTAACATTGAACAAAGCATGTTGGAAGCTATTACAAGGTTTGAACGCACGTTCAAGAATATGCACAAATGTTATAATTCACACAGAACAATTTTGAACGAGCTTTCAAGAGGATGAACGCACGTTCAAGGAGATGAACGCACGTTCATCATGGATATGAAAATACTACAGTTCAGAATGAAAATGAATGAGCCTTCAAAATTATGAACCGTTGGTTTAAGAAGCTTAAACGCATATTCAAGAAAGTGAACAAACGTTCAAGAATATGAACGCACGTTCAAGATGTGCAGGCCTTAAAAAATATAGCCATTGAAAGACTAGAGGGAAGCTGATGTAAGTCTGGAGGGAGCAGGTTCCTTTTGTTTCAGTGCCCAACAGTCATTTTTTAACATTCCTATAAATACTAGAAGGTTCAAATGAAGTAAATAACTCTCGCCAAGTGAAAATCAAGTGCTATACAAATCAAAAAGCTTCCTTTCTCATATTTAAGAATTATACTCTGTTTTAGAACACTAAGTTTAATCTCTTCATTTCTTTAAGTGTTCATCATTCAAAGCTAGTGTATTTCATTATAATCTATAATCTAGATTGGAATTGGAATTTATTGTATATAGGGTGTTAATTTGCATTAGAATTTTTAATAATCCTATTCACCCCCCCCCCCCCTCCCCCCCCCTCTAGGATTGCCATACTTTGGGAAAACATTTGGTATCAGATCTTGTGCTCTTGCATTTCATAAAATCCTACGATTTTAAGAGTTAACGATTACTATGGCAGGAACATCAATGTTTACTTTCCAAGGAAGCCAATGTAGCACAAGGCCACTCTTATTTTGTGGTACAAACTACAATCAATGGAAAGTGAGGATGAGATTCCACATGAGATCACAAGGCTATGACTTATGAAAAGTTGTAGAAAAAATGTTCATTCATTCCAATGGATGCAAATTCTGACAAGCCAAATGATCCATCTAACTACACCAATGATGACAAGAAGAAACTAGCCTTAAATGATAAGGTTATTGATCTTTTGTTTGGTGCCTTGAACGAAATCAAATTCAATAGGGTGTCTGCTTGTGAAATGGCCAAAGAGATTTGGGAGGTTTTAAAGATGACTCATGAGGGGACAAATCAAGTCAAACACTCAAAGCTAAACATGCTCATTTCTAGCTTTGAAAACAAAACAAAACGCAAGAATCAAGAGAGAAAGAGAAGGAAGACACCTCCAAGAAAGAGAAGTCTATTGCTTTGAAGGCACATTATGAAGAAAAGAAAGATCTATCTAGTGATGATGCAGATAAGATGATGCTTCTTGTTAGAAAATTTATCAAGTTCAACAAATATCTTTCAAGAGAGAAATTCAAGAAGAGAAATTTCAATAAAGAAAACAGTAAACAAGTTGAAGACAAGAATAATGCAATCATTTGCTATGAGTGTAAGAAACTGGGGCACATTAAACAAGATTGTCCACTACTCAAGCATAAGAAGAAGAAGGATAATAAAGAAAGAAGATTCAATAAGAAAACAAAGACATATGCAGCTTGGAGTAGGAGTGACATTTCAAGTGATGAAGAATCATCCAATGATGAAGAGGAAGAGAGAGCTAACCTTTGTTTGATGGCTCAAGAGGATAATTTTAAAGATGATGACATAACTCTTAACTCTTATACTTTTGATGAGTTACAAAATACTTTTGATGAATTGATAGAAATTTTTTTAATTGTTACAAAGGAGAATAAATCTTTGAAAAAGAATTTATGCAAATTGAAAAATAAGAATGAGAATTCTTTAAAATGCAATGATAAAATAATTGAAAATGAAAAACTCATGACTCAAATTAAAGATTTAAAAACCTCATTTGATACTTTAATTTGTGAAAATGATAAGATCAAGAAAAAAGTTTAATGACTCCAAAGAACTTTTGAGAAAATTTTTCATTGGAAGTAAAACTCTTGATGATATTATTTCATCACAAAGAGGAGTATTTGATAAAGCCAGATTGGGCTATAAAGTTGAATGCAATGAAAAGAAATATGATAACTTTTCAAGAAAAAAGACTTTCAATCAAAGAACTTAGTTAAATGTGCTTATTGTAAATATCATGGAAATGTTCCTAGTAAATGTCCAAAGAGACTTGGGAGACCATTTACTATTAGGAAAGTTTGGATTCCAAATGAATCAAAACCATCTCCTAAGAGTGTGTAGGTTCCTAAGGGATCTAACATTAATAAACCCAAAACAATATGGGTACTCGAAAAGAGATGAAACAATCTTGTGTTGTAGGTCATTTGCTTGCCAAAGAAGAACAAAATGGTGCTTAATAGTGGATGCTCCAAGCATATGACCGGAGCCAAGGAGCAATTCATCAAGCTTGAGGTTAAGAAGAGTGGAAATGTGAGCTTTGGTGACAACTCCAAAGGCAAGATTATTGGTATTGGCTTAATTGGTAACAATGATTTCTCTATCTTTAAAGTCTTGTGTGTTGACAACTTGAAACATAATTTGTTGAGTGTGAGTCAATTATGTGATAGAGGATATAGGGTCATATTTTAATCTCTTGCATGTGAGGTAGTAGACATCAAAACTAACAAGATTGCATTCATTGGATATCATCAAGGCAATATGCATATAGTGGACTTAAATAACCATGAAAATAAAAAAAATTTCTTGTTTTCTTCAAAAAATGAGGATTCATCCTTATGGTATAGAATATTAGGCCATGCTAGTATGGATGTAATTTCAAAATTATCAAGAAAAGATTTAGTTAATGGTTTGCCTAAACTTGTTTTTGAAAAGGAAAATATTTATGATGTTTGTGCAAAAGGAAAACACTCTAGAAGTTCTTTTAAATCCAAAAATGCTGTTTCAACTTCTAGACCTTTACAACTGTTTCACATGAATTTATTTGATCCAACAAGAACATCTAGTCTTGGTGGTAAATATTATTGTCTTGTTATTGTTGATGATTAATCAAGATTTACATGGGTTCTATTTCTTGCACATAAAAATGATGCTTTTGATTCATTCATTCCACTTGCAAAGGTTTTACAAACTCAAAAGGATTATACCATTTCATGCATTAGAAGTGATCATAGATAAGAATTTGAAAATTCAAATTTTGAAAGTTATTGCAAAGAACGTGGCATTAAGCATAATTTTTTGGCACCTAGGACTCCTCAATAAAATGGTGTTGTTGAAAGGAGAAATAGATCATTAGTAGAGATGGCTAGAACCATGCTTTGTGAAAATGACTTGCCAAAATACTTTTGGGCTGAAGCGGTTAACACTTTATGTCATATTATTAATAAAGCTATGATTAGGCCAATCCTTAAAAAGACCCCATATAAATCATGGAAGGGTAGGAAGCCTAATGTTGCATATTTTTATCCATTTGGTTATAAATGCTTTGTGCTTAACAATGGTAAAGATAACTTTAGAAAATTTGATGCTAAATCAGATGAAGGAATTTTTCTTAGTTACTCTAATCATTCAAAGGCTTATATGATCTTCAACAAAAGGACACTTTTAGTTGAAGAATCCATTCATATTATTTTTGATGAATTTCCTTGTAAGTGTGTAGATAAGGATGATCATCAAAATTTTATTGAGAACATGATGGAAGATTTAATCATACAAGAAACTCAAGCACAATATTCTCCAATGGAAAAAAATGATGCAAGTGTGGATGAGCTAAGTATACCTATTCAACAACAAGTTGAAGCTTCACATCCAAGAGTGAGGAATGAGGTGAAGGACACTCAAATCATTGGGGATTTGAATCAAGGTGTAAGGACAAGGTCAAGAGTTCACAACACTTGTGAATATGTTGTATTTTTATCACAAGTGGAGCCAAAAAACATCAAAAAAGCAATTCAAGATGATCAATGGGTATTGGCTATGCAAGAAGAGCAAAATCAATTTGAAAGAATCAGAGTGTGGACCATAGTTCCAAGACCACAAGACCATTTGGTGATTGGCACTAAATGGGTGTTTCACAACAAATTGGATGAATATGGAATTATGGTAAGGAACAAAGAAAGGTTAGTTGCTCAAGGGTACTCACAAGAAGAAGGTATTGATTATGATAAAACTTATGCTCCCGTAGCTAGATTAGAAGCAATTAGGATGTTACTCGCTTATGCTTACTGCAAAAATTTTAAACTTTTTCAAATGGATGTTAAAAGTGCATTTTTGAATGGTTTTATTCCAGAGGAAGTATATTTTGAACAACCTTCGGGTTTTGAAAATGAAAAATTTTCAAACCATGTATTTAAATTAACAAAGGCTTTGTATGGTTTGAAACAAGCTCTTAGAGCTTGGTATAAGAGGTTGAGTAATTTTTGTTAGAAAATGATTTTTCAAAAGGCAAAGTTGACACAACTCTTTTCATTAAGTATGACAAGTAAGACATCTTAATTATACAAATATATGTTGATGATATTATATTTGGTGCTACTAATGATTTACTTTGCAAAGAATTTTCTAAGTCTATGTAAGGTGAATTTGAAATGAGTATGATGGGAGAGCTAAATTTCTTCTTAAGATTTCAAATAAAACAACTTGAGCATGGAACCTTGATCAATCAAGCTAAATACACTAAGGAGTTGCTCAAAAGATTTGGGCTGGAAAATACTTAACCTCAAGCCACACTAATGGGAACTTCAATAAAGTTGGAAGTTGATGAGAAAGGTAAATCCATTGATTCCAAGCTTTATAGAAGCATGATAGGTTCATTACTATATTTAACCGCATCTAGGCTGGATATTTTGTTTAGTGTTTGCATGTGTGAACGTTTTCAATCTAATCCTAAGGAGTCACATATTGTCGGAGTTAAAAGAATTTTAAGATATCTTGTTGATACTCTAAATTTAGGTTTATGGTATCCTAAAGGTTCTTCATTTGATTTGTATGGTTACTCCGATGAGGATTATAGTGGTTGCAAAATTGATAGAAAAAGCACTAGTGGTACATGTCAATTTTTAGGAAGTATGCTAGTTTCACGGTTTTCTAAAAAGCAAAATTCAGTTGCTCTATCAACCACGAAAGCCGAGTATGTTACAGCCGCAAGCTGTTGTACTCAACTTCTATGGATGAGAACTCAACTTGAAGATTTTGGTTACTCATTCCATGTCATTCTCCATTAAATGCGATAATACTAGTGCTGTAAACTTGTCTAAGAATCCCATTCAGCATTTTAGAACTAAGCATATAGAAATTAGACATCATTTTCTTAGAAATCATACTGACAAAAGGAATATTAAATTTGAATTTGTTGACACAAATCATCAATTGACGGATATATTCACCAAACTCTTGGACAAAGAAGAATTTTATTATATTCAAAGGGAACTTGGAATGATTGACATCACTCAGGTATGATATAACCATAACTGATGTATTCTTACCATAATTGTTTTTAAAATTTCATGAGTGCTTGCATATTTTCAATGGTAATTGTTTATTATTGCTTAAAATTGAGAATTAAGTGGTTAAATTTTATGAATTTATATCACTTTGACTTCAATTTATAATAATATTGCCAAAACTATTAAGATCATATGCATAAAGTTGATAAATGAGGAACTAAGCAAAGTTCGTACCTAAAATCCTTGATTTTGGCCTAAAAACTTGAAAATCCAGACTGAACGCATTTATGAACGCACGTTCATCTTTAGCCAAAAAATTGACTTAGAGACAGTAGCGTTTTGAACGCTCGTTCACAAAAGTGAATGCACATTCAAGTTGACGCTAAAAATTTGAAATTCAAATAGCAGCACTTTGAACGCTTGATCAAAGAGGGATCTTAAAAACGCGCCCTTCGAACCAAACAACTATTTTTCTTTAAAATCTTCAAATTTCTCTTATTCTCTCAACCCAAATTCTCTAAAACTCAAAATCGGCCCCTCCCACACAAAGCCCACATCACATCTTCTCTAAAACATCTCAAAAATGAATCGAACCAAGAGTATTGCAAATAAACCTTCAAGAAAGGAGAAAGGGAAAAGTTCTTTGATTGAAGAACAAGATGGTGCTCCTCCTCAACCAACTCAACCACAATAAAAGGTACAATTTGGGCTTAAATTTTCTACTTTCGAACTCAAGCAACGATTTGAAATGTTTCATGGGAAAAGAATTGTAAGTGGTCGCCTCTTTAATTTCAGTGATTTACAAAAATTGAGTTTGAAAGATGAAATTATTGATTATTGCACTAGATTCTTTGGGTTAATGAGGTTTATTAGGATAAATGAAGATATTTATTTGAATTTGCTATATGAATTTTTCACTACATTGGTATGTGAAATAAATGGTGATATGGAGTTTATGATGAAAAATAAGATAAGAAAATTGACTGTTGCCAATATTGCCACAATATTTGATTTGCTTAATGTTGGTCCTGTTAATATACCGACTAATTTGGAAGCCTCACCTCTATGGGAATCTTTAACTGGGATAAAAAATTGGTATCACTATGGTAAGGCAACTTAATTGAGAAATATTGCTCTTAGAATTTTTCATAGATTCTTAACCTTTTCAGTATTTGCTTAGGGTGACAGTAATGGGAATGTCACTAAACAAGAGTTGTTTTCCTTAGGATAATTGGTTAATAACGAAAAATTTGATTATGCTAGAATGTTTGCGAAGTCTTTCAAGCAAAATTCACTTAAGACCTTTGGAAAATTAGTTATGGGGATGTATGTTATAATTATTGCTAACTACTTTCAGTGTATTACTCCTGATGATGAACAACACTGAGTTATTATCTCTTCAAAGGATTATTTGGGAATGAACACATTTAGAGAAATGGAGATAGCATTTAAAGATTCCTAAACAAGGAAATGGAGAAGGACTACTTTAGCTCATCTAAAGAAAGAAAAACCCTCCATTAGAGTTGAAGGGGATGATGGAGATGATGAGGCGGATATTGATGCCTTCATGGATGAAGACCAATCTGGGCAAGCAACGGAATGAAAAGGTGAAGAAACTATAGTACTTCCACCTAGGAAAAGAAGTAAATAGCCTGCTAGTGGTGTAGAGACATCATCTAGGAATGCTTCGAATTATATTCTTCATTAGCTTATGGAGCATCTCACTACTTTTGAGAGCAATGTCTACACCAGGTTGGATGGTTTGGAGGCAAACTAATGGATTCTTCTGTTAGAGTGTATGCCCTATAGCTGTGTTTATATTTATGTAAATATAAAACAACATTATAATTAATGGCAATAAATATATGTTTCTATAAATCAATTGTTCCATTGTATTAAATATATATTTGTAGTCCATTAGTATTTTGTGAGAGGATCTATTCTCAAGTGTTGAGAATATGGATGACAGATCGCTCT
>CATKHJ010702044.1:0-16315 GCA_949750685.1 Vernicia montana | reverse complement strand
CATCAAAGGGTTCTTCTTTCTTGCTCCTTGGAGGTTTTCACGGGGAAAACTAATTCAGAATGAAGGTATGCCTGTACCCTTGGGCGTACCATTCATTCTGAATGGCAGTAGTAAAGGTATGGGCAAGGGTAAGCCCATACCCTTGGGCGTACCATTGCTACTACCAAATTTTTTTAAGGTACAGCCAGAGGGTACGGGCGTACCCTCTAGGCATACCAATTGGGATTCTATATTTTTTTTCTTTCTTTCATGCTTTGATTTTCAACTTAGGCATGCTAATTGTCATGCATGATCAATGTGGATTGTAATTGAGATGAAATGGACATTAGTTCAAGGTCTAATCGACTCAATTACGAAAGTATGTGAATCGATTCTTGAATCGATTATTGATGATTGATATGTGACTTTGTGCTAAGTATAGAACTAGAAGTATGAGGATTAGAATCCTTCATGGTTCTATAGACAAGTTAGGAAATGATGATCTAATTATGGTTTATTGGAATGGTTCATGCAGAACCAAAAGACAACAAACAAGAGGAATCAGGCGATCATCGTTTCTATTTGTGTTGATTAGGAGCAAAGGAATCCTAAGGTGAGTACATAATAGTCAATATGCTATGGGTGTCAATTCATTGTATAACCATACATTCATTAAATCCTTTGGATTACTTGATTGAACTCTTGTTGCATTGATATCTATTCATGAAACCAATATGTCAAAACACTTAATTGAGACCTTCGATCTATTGACCATTGATATATATATATATGTTCATGAACCAAATATGTTGAATTATCTAGTGAGACCTTTGGTCTATTGTTTATTGATTTGATGATAGCACATTGAAACCTTTACTCATAAATGAGTACCATTGTTGTTGAATTCTTAATGCTATCGATTGTGAAATGTTATATGATATCTAAAGCAGAAATTCCCATCTGATGTGGGGTATACATCAGTCATGTGCACTTGATAAAGAAGGCACGACAGATAGGGATAGTGTATCCGCCCTAGCTAGGAAGGGGGTCCTAGCCGGGAAACCTAATCAGTTTTTCGCTTGAATTGTTGTGATGAGTGTGTGAAGCTTATAACCGACACTCGATCTATATGTGAATGGGAACATACCGTTCCCGAATATATGATTTCTGCTAAAAATAAAGTAAATTGTGCTTAATTGCTTATTCATTGGATCTATTCATTTACTTCATGAATGAATCCCATCATGATAATAATGATTATCTAATCGTTTACATTGCCTAAAAAGCCTTGAAGCTATTCTATTCGCATTTCCTATGGTATCTAGCCGGCATAGCATATTGATCTATTGTGTATTCACTGAGATTTATATCTCACCCATAGTGGTTTATTTTTTTCAGGTGGTATAGAAGTTATGACGAGGTAAAACTCAAGCTACATCTTCTCGCTTGGGGGATACTCTGTCTATTTTCATTTTGTCATTTTGATTATATCATAATGGATATGTAACTCCAAGAGTCTAGTCTAGAGTTCCATGGTCATTGTGATATTGAGTTTTTACGATGGTTAAATTCTGTAATTTCATTTTGGGACTGTAATATTTGACATATTATCGTATTGTATTAATGGCATACATTTAATGTATAGATGATATGGATTTGTTATAGTAATGTGTTTGAGGTTCTGATATGGGAATAGTTATATGTATGATTGGTTATAGTATAGTAATGGGTTCTACGAGTTTTCGGTGGCCTTACGCCTACCCATGCCCTGGGACCGTTGTGGCTTGGAAGTCGGGTCGTGACAAGGTTGGTATCAGAGCAAAACTTAAATCTAATTTAGACTTCATATGGGTAAGGGTCATAGAGTATAAGTTGAACCATGGAACATAGGAATTCCTAAATGTCTTTGAAGTCCATCGATAAGTTAGTTCCGCGTAAACTCAATATATATGTGTATGCTAATTATATGATTTTATATTGTTATAAGTGTTATTATTGAGATTGCTAACCTTATTGTGTAGATGTCGCCACGAAGAAGACAATATAGGTTAGTGAGAGATAGAGAGTTATCGGATGTAGCATCTATCGCTAGGCCTGAGCCTATAGAGTCTGACCCAGAAGAAGATCTTGACCCAGTATGGGTAGCACGGATAAGGACCAAATGTGATGATTTGGAGAGGGAGAACTGCTTGTTATGGCAAGAGTTAGTTGACATCCGTAGGGAGATGAGAGAGATGCATTATGAGATGGCTAGGGTGATTCGTGCATACGAGCACCCGAGGGCCAGATATATGCTACCTCTCAGAGATTTGATGCCAGGATTTCCTAAGCATATTTGCATGGCTTTTGGTGGGCTAGACCACCCAACAGAGAAATGTCCTCTTAGGAGGCGTAGAGTATCACCATCGTAGGAGATATGAGGGATGCTGACAGGGGTAGTCGCCTGTAGTAGTATTACATATATGTATAGCCTAAGATATATGAGAAGGCTTGATAGCACTCTTATCGCCACTGATCTGCTCTCCCTCTCTCTCCTCCCTAAAACGCTTCAATATGCTCTCTCTCTCTCTCTCTCTCTCTCTCTCTCTCTCTCTCTTTCCGATGCGCTTCTCTCAACAAACTTCCATCTTTTTCTCCAAGACTAGAACTCGCAAAAACTAAAGAGATTTATAGAGATATATTTGTGTATTATAGTATATGTACATATTTGAGAAGTAGAGGTTTTGTTTCAATGGAGAGTTGACCCGAGCCAATGAGTTCTCGAAAGAGAATAATAGATCCGTATGGACATGGAAACTAATTGGAATGGCGAGGAACCCGACCCGAATTGCTACTATGTTGATTTTGATTTGTTAGTTTTGATTGCTTTGCTATGTTGTTTGTAAATTTAAATTTTATTATTGTTTGCTTGCTACATTTATGAATATAAGATGATAATTTGAATTTACTACATTGGATTTGGTTTAGGTGATTGAAAATTGAGCATCCAGATGGATGTTTCATTCATATACTTATTATTTTTTTGTGTATAATTGAGGATTAGTTGCTTGATTAGATATTGAGTTTCATATATGATTAATTTTTTTTAACAATATTTTATTAATTAAAAAATAAAAAATCAAATTTTGAATCCACATCAGACCTCATTTTAATTGTTCACACATCTCACTTGCACGTGCAATCATGCTGATTGCTTACTGGACATTTAGGGGGTTTGATGTTGCCAATTTGCCAAGTTTGAGAATTAAATTGGTTATTCATAGAGTTCAGGGGACAAAATGACCAATGGTAACAAATTCAAGAGGGAAAATATGCATTAGACCTTTTTTAATTGAGTCTTCTTCACACCTACATCATCATAATACAACACATACAAAAAACTTCTTTTTATAGCTACTATAGGTCAACAATTAACTAAAACCAAGTAAATTTCATAGAATTTCTTATATGGTTAGGTTGTTAGATTGTGATTATGAATAAAAATTAAATAATTAATTATGATATAATTATCTTTAAATCGTTTTAATGAAGATTTAAATTTATATCAATTTTAAATTTTAGTTGGAATATTAATCCTACCAATACAATCCATCATATAATTCAATCATCATAAAATATTCAAAATTGATGTTTTTCTTAGCCTATTCTTTTTTTTAACAAAGTCGTGTTTAAAAAAATATAAAATTACTTAAACTATATTAATATAATAATTATATTTAAAATTACATGTCATTTAGAATAGGGTAACTTACTTTTTAGTCCCTTAGTTTTGTCTTAATTAATAAACGTATCCCTGTATTTTTAGAAACTAACTAACACATCTCTGTTTTTTAGTTTCGTCAAACTATTTAGTCTTTTCATCCAATTTTTTACATTTTCCCGTTAAAAAATTTTAAAAAAATAATTTTTTTACAAAAAATACCCTCTTTCTTTCTTTCTCTCTCTCATCGTGTCATCCAGCCCAGCAAATCTAATAGCCCATCTAGTTGTGTCGTCTAGCCCAGCGAATCGCACTACCATCATTAGTCCTTGTGCGCTGTCAACCGCAAATCGTTGCTGCCCAGATCCTCTTCCATCACTTATCGCGGCCGCTGCTCCACCGACGATCATTGTGCTAGACCAGAACGGGTTCTAACTAGCCAGTAAAAAAAAACATGAAAATCTCTTCTCACATTACAAAGCTTTCTCTATCGCATATATAAAAATTTCTCTTGTTTTTCGCGACAAAGATCTATGGCAGACCACGGAGGTGAGTCCGAATCAGTCGTTGAATCACTAATGGATAAGATCATTGAGAAGATGCAGGGTCACGATTCTTCTTCCTTCTTGGATTCCGATGATGACAAGCCATCAAAGGTCGACGCTGTCAAATCGAAGATATTTCGTCTATTTAGACGAGAGACACCTGTCCATAAGGTCTTGGGAGATAGAAAACGTACAATCTCTCTCTCTCTCTGCATAAACATTTAGGACTATTTACCAATAATTTATTCATTTTCTATTATGATTGTTTGATGAATGTGGTATTGGGTTTAGATGAACAATTCTAGATTGGTCATTTCACATGCCTTTTGCTTTTAAGTTTTTGACAATTTATTTCAAACTTTGTTTAAGTCAATCCCTTGATTAGAATTGGATTCTAAAGTTTGTGGAATGGGAATAATAGCATCTTTATGAGACAATGTTGTTGTTTGATTCTTTAGAAATTGTGAGGGATTTTTGTTCCTGTTTCAGAATTCATTGTCCAACAGAGGATTAAGCAATGGTGGGTAGGGCTTGCAAAGAATGTACTACAATAGCACTTATTTGTTGTGTTTTATTTATCTGGTTGTTTATTTTAGTACTTAACTAGCCAATAAATTATAACTTCTTCTTGCTTCAGGTTTCATTACGCACGTCGAAAACTATATATGATTTGGATTTGCAAACAAAATTATATCTTTAGCTTATTAGTTGTGATTTGGGTTTTAGAATTTATTAGAAATTTGGATTTCATAGGAAATTTGATGATGGAATATTTCTGATAAGTGATAAAATATACCGAACCGGGTTATAAAGTAAGATGGGCCCGGCCCAATCCAATATACTTAGTAGCCCAAAAGCAGTAAAAGTCAAGCCACCATGGAACGGAGTTCGATTCTGAATAGAAGGCTGAAAACATGCTAAATGCCAACCTAATCTGAACTGGTCAAGGAAATCCATACTTAACTCATGTAAGGACTTGTATCCTATAAATATCTCAAGAAATCAACCTTCACAGGTACATGCACTGAGACACAGGCTATACAATACACTGTCCTTAATCTTCTAAATTGAGTCAACCATCTAACTTGATAGTCGGAGTGGCTTTGCTAGGCACCCTGCCTAGCCCACCGAACTCTTGTTTCTTCTTACAGGTTGCACTAGTTCATACTCAGATTCAAGTAAGATTGAATGATTCCATCTCGGTTGAAATTAACTTCATCAAATTGATACCGTCTGTGGGAAACAATTAATTAAAATCTTTCCTAATATTCTCAAGTTGTGACCCATAGAAGAATTTAATCAAAAAGTATGGCTCAGTCAAAAGATAACAATAATCGAGAAAATCCTCCCAAAGATCCTAGAAATTCCTAAATTCATCCAGGGGTGGAAAACCATGCAAAAACTCATGTCACTCCGCCTGGACGAACCTCAAATACTAATGTAGCATCCACGCTGCAACAATTGAGTGCCATAGTCCCAGTACAGAATGGGAACCAGTCTGTTCTACTAACTCTTGAAGCTGTGTCAGCTTTGCAGTTATTACTGAGCACCTTGCAGACCCCACAAACTACTTCGGCAATCAATACTCAGACAAATACCGAAGTAGTACCAGGAGTACATCCTACTCGAAGACTTGACTTCGAAGAAACACCACCATAAACAAGAAATCAAGATCGCATAGCTGAAAGGAGTAAGGAAAGAGTATGATCAGAAATAGTCAGACTTGGGGATAATGTTGAAAAGGAAAATCCCAACCAAAGGCGAAGTGATCAGATAGCTAGCAAAAACCGAAATAGAGAAGGCCATCCTCGGCGCTCAAATAGAACTAATCCAGATAGCCCAAATAATAAATCAAAGGAAGGAAAACAATCTAGGAAGAGTGCTAGAAAAGATAGAGAGTCTCTTTATGAGTCTTCTAGCCAAAAGAGTGACGAGGAGATAAAAAAGACCCTTAAAAAGTTTTTAGAAGAAATTGCTGAGGATAAAAGTAAAAAATCCATAGACAAAAATCTCAAATTGGCTCTAAAATCTCCTTTCACTAGATCCATACAAGAATACAGAATGTCCAATAAAATTAGACCCCCAAATCTGAAGAAATATGGTGGTGAAACTGACCCAAGAGCTCATGTTATGGATTACAAACATGCGGTAGAGTTACAAGCAGGAAGTGACGAGGTGCTGTGCAGAGCTTTTAGAGGATCTCTAGAAGAAGCGACCACTAGATGAATCGATGGCCTAGAAGAAAAAAGTATTATTAATTTTGGGCAGCTCGCTATTCAGCTCATGCAAAGATTTGCGGCAAGTATTCTAGTAGGAAAATGAACACAATGTCTTGAGGCTATAACATAGAAAGAATGAAAGCCTCTGAGGGACTATATAGCTCGTTTTAATAGGGAAGCCCTAAAAGTTACACAACTCAATCAGCCTAGGGTAGTAAAGGCCCTACAAAATGGAACCTTTCATACAGATTACTTCAAAGCATTGTGTAGACATGCACCTCGCACCTTGGAGGAGGCCATGGCCATTGCCCAAAAGTATATTAAGCAGGATGATGCCTACTCTTTCAATCAATTCGCTAAGAAAAGAAGGGCAAGTGAGAATTCCAAAATGAAAAACAGAACTAAGAAACCAGAAGAGCCCAGCAGGGAAAATCAGAGAGGAAGGAGTGAGAAGAGCAGACCACTTTGTACCTTAGACTTGACCAAGTTGACTCCGTTAAATGCGAGCCCGGCAGAGGTGTTCACAACTTTTAAAGATTAGGATATCTAGGCTTACCCTCAACCCATGTTCATTCCACCAAATAGGCGGAGTAAAAATAAATATTGCTTGTTCCACAATGCCTATGGTCATAATACCAATGATTGCAGGCAATTACTGGAAGAAATCGAGAGATTGATCAACCAGAGATATTTGAAGAATTTTATGAAGGGTAATAAGGGAAGCCAGGGCGAAGCAGACAATGATAAAGGAAAGCAAACTGTCAATGATGGGTCAGCAGGAGTGATTAATTGCCTGACCGGTGGACCAGATGAAGTAGCAATAAGCAGAAATAAGTGTAAAGCTTCCCAAAGAAAGAGTGAAGAGCCTGAGTTTGTTTTTTGGAATAGAAGTTCAGTACCGACCAGAAGAGGATATGGGAGCCAAATAAGACATCTTCATTCAAATCCCTTAATTATTCAAACAGTGATTGCCAATTTCTTGATAAAGAGGGTGCTCGCTGATAATGGCAGTTTGGTAAATCTGCTCACAGCCGAAGTATATGCCAGAATGTGTGACAGTAATGGCAAATTTTGTAGTAGTGAAACTACCATTAAGTTATAACATTGTGATGGGAAGGCCTCTCCTATATGACTTAGATGCTTCAACTAATATCAGATAACTAAGGATGATTGTCCCCAAACCAGATGGGGGAGAAATATGTGTCTATGGGACACAAAATTAAGGGAAGCCAAAAAGAAAGAAACAGAAGAAGGAGTCCACCTCGCATTCCTCAGAAGAAGTCACCTTGGTCGAACCAGCACATAAAATTTCTGAACAAATGACCGAACCAATAGAAAAATTGGAAAAAATTCACATAGGAAGAGAAGGATCAGAAAAGTGTCTATTAATCAATTCCTCCCTAAAGAGCGAATAGAAGGATCAGGCCTATAAATTTATAGTAGATCATTTATCCAGCTTCGTATGGTCGTCAGGTGACATACAAGGAATAAGTCCAGACATAATCACTCACCATTTCAATGTCGATCCCTCATACAGGCCGGTCAAACAGAAGAAAAGATGCTTCGGTCTAGAAATACAAACTGTGATAGATGAAGAAGTAGACAAATTGATAAAAGTTGGGTTCATCAGAGAAGTGCAATATCCAAACTAGCTTGCTAACATCGTGCTAGTAAAAAAGTCAAATGGGACATACAGAATGTGTGTAGATTTCACAAACCTTAATAAAGCATGCCTAAAGGATTCTTTTCCTTTACCTATAATTGACAAGTTGGTAGACTCAAC
Source organism: Vernicia montana (assembly GCA_949750685.1). Classification (NCBI taxonomy): domain Eukaryota; kingdom Viridiplantae; phylum Streptophyta; class Magnoliopsida; order Malpighiales; family Euphorbiaceae; genus Vernicia; species Vernicia montana. The sequence continues at coordinate 8,089 of CATKHJ010702044.1, read as the reverse complement.
AGCTGGATTTGGATACCTATTGTCATTAGATGCAAAACAAGGGTACCATCAAATCAGAATATGTCCAAGCGATGAAGAGAAGATTTCGTTCATAACTGAAAAAGGGACTTAATGTTACATCTCTATGCCTTTTGGTTTAAAAAATGTAGGAGCTATCAAAGGTTGGTAAAAAAAATGTTTAAAGACCAGTTGGGGAAAAACTTAAAAGCATATGTAAATGACATGATAGTCAAAAGCAGAAGCTTCGAAAAGCACCTTAAGGACCTAGACGAAGTATTTGGGGTTATGAATGAGTATAACATGAAGTTAAATCCAGAGAAATGCGCCTTCTTCATATAGGGAGGCAAATTTCTAGGGTATATGGTGAGTGAAAAGGGAATTTAACCAAACCCAGACAAGGTAAGAGCAATATTAGATATGGCAGCACCTCGCAATACAAATGAGGTACATAAGTTAACAGGAAGAATCGTTGCTTTGAGTCGGTTTCTGTCTAAATCAGCTAAGAAATACCTTCCCTTCTTCAAGAAATTGCAAAAAGCAACTACTTTTGAGTGGACCGAAGACTAATAACATGTCTTTCACTAGCTGAAAACATTTATCACCTCAGGACAAGTGCTAAGCAGACTTCTGCCAGGAGAAGAAGTGCTTATTTATTTATCCGCCTTGGAGCAAGCTATAAGCTCAATTTTAGTCAGAGAAGAGGGGATTAGTACAAAGGCCAATATACTACTTCAACAAAGTTTTACATGGGGCCGAATTGAACTACTTGCCTATAGAAAAAATAGCATATGCCTTGGTGTTATCAACCAGAAAATTTAAAATTTATTTGCAAGCACACTTAGGCTGGTAACAGACTAACCCCTACAAAAGATACTACATAAGCCAGAAACTTCAAGGCGAATGTTGTATTGGTCGATGAAATTAGGTCAGCATGAGTTATAATACCGAGCAAGATCAGCCATTAAAGCATAAGCACTTGCAGATTTTATATCTAAATGTTCCTTTGACACCGAAGTCTTAGAAACCAAGGCGAAGGCAGATACAAAAAAGCCAAGGCATATACAAAAAAGCCATACTCAGAATAACAGAACTATAAATATGAACTAAGCTGGGAGCTATTTGTTGATGGGGCTAGCAGTAGAGAGGGGAGTGGCATTGGGATAGTCCTAAAAAATAAACAAAGATTCATAGTAGAATATGCTTTGAAACTTGGATTTGAGGCAACCAATAATATTGCAGAATATGAGGCAATAATCCAAGGGCTAATGTTCATAGACTACCTTCATCTGACATCACTCAAAGTTCACAGTGATTCTCAGCTCGTCGTCAAAAAGATAGAGGAGTTCGAAGCTAAGGAATCCACTATGATCAAATATCTACAAAAAACCAGAGAGATAATCCAAAAGATGATCAATAGAGGGGTCAAGCTGCAGTTTTATAAAATCTCAAGAAATAAGAATAATAAGGCAGATGGCCTCTCCAAACTTGCAGTAACACACCCAATCGAACTACCACAAAACATCTTTATAGGGACTTTAGGATATCAAAGCATTCATGAAGGGGAAGAGGTAATGGAACTAAATGAAGAACCAACATGGTTGGACCCAATTAAAGCCTACTTGGAGAAAGGAGAACTACCACAAGACTCTAAAGAAGCCAAAAAAGTAAAACACCGAAGTGCTCACTTCTCTCTTCACAATGACATGCTATATAAACGAGTATACTTTCTCCCATGGCTAAGATGCCTAAAACCAAGTGAAGCAAAATACCTCTTGAGGGAGATACATGAGGGATGCTGTGGGATGCACATCGGTGGAAAAATGCTAGCCGCAAAAGCAGTTCGACAAGGCTACTTCTAGCCCAGAATGAAGGAAAAAGTTATTGCCTTCGTCAGAAAATGCCCCTCCTGCCAGAAATTTGAGCAAGGGAGACATGTCCCTATAGCATAACAGATGCCCATTACTACCACATGGCCTTTTGCAAAATGGGGTATAAACATAATGGGACCTTTCCCAATAGCTTCAGGACAAAGAAAATTCATTCTCGTAGCAGTCGAATATTTCACCAAATGGGTAAAAGTGAAATCGCTTGCAATAATAACAGCATAAAAAGTGATTAATTTCCTATGGAAAAACATTGTTTGCAGGTTCGGAGTACCATATCAGCTAGTCAGCGACAATGAAAAGCAATTCGACAATGCTAAAGTAAGGGCCTTCTGTTCAGAACTTAATATAAAACAACACTTCTCCTCAGTAGCCCATCCTCAATTGAATGGACAAACCAAAGTGACCAATCGAACAATCCTCCAAGGATTAAAAAGAAGGCTGGACGCGTATGGATGAAGTTGGGTAAATGAGCTTCATCATGTTCTTTGGGCATACCGAACTATTCCAAGACAGCCCATAAGAACGACTCCTTTTAGTATAACATATGGTAGCGAGGCCGTTATCCCAATCGATGTTGGTTTGCCCAGTGGAAGGATCCACTTCACCAATTGGGAGGACAATAATGGAGTAAAAATACTGGACCTAGATCTCTTAGAAGAGCTTCGAGAAAAAGCTAGTATCAGAATGGCTGCCTACAAATAACGAGCTACAAACTATTTTAATCAGAAAGTGAAGACTTAAGGATTCAGAGAAGGAGAGTTGGTCATGAGGAATCTGGAAGCTACAGGAAAAAGAGAAGGAATAGGCAAGCTAGCACTTAATTGGGAAGGACTCTTTAAAGTTAGAAAAGTGATAGGACCAGCCACTTATAAGCTTGTAACAATGCAAGATGTCAAAGTTCAACATACCTGGAATATTCAACATCTCAAGAAGTTCTATCAATAAAACTATTTTTCCCTCAAAATTAAAAGTAGCTAAATACTAAAAATTGAAGGTAAAAGCACCTAAAAACAACTCTCTGTGGAGAGAGTAAAAGACCTAGGAAAGGCTAGGCGAAAGTCCTCGAGGCAACTCTCTGTTGAAAAAGTGAAAGACCTAGGAAAGGCTAGGCGAAAGACCGCGAGGAAGAAAGACCTAGGAGAGGCTAGGCGAAAGACTACGAGGCAACTCTCTATTGAGAGAGTGAAAGACCTAGGAAAGGCTAGGCAAAAGACCACAAGGCAAAAAGACCTAGGAAAGGCTAGGCGAAAGACTGCGAGACAGAAAGACTTAGGAAAGGCTAGGCGAAGATCCGCAAGACAACTCTCTGCTGAGATAAGCGAAGTACCTAAAACAAAGTCGACAAAAACTCTACTGAGAAGAGAAAAGTTCTAAGCAAACTAGCAAGAGGTTATAGGTTTATAAATAAACCATTTACAAAAGCCAAGAAAAAGAGTTAGCAAATGAATATGAAGTGGTCCTCAGTTGAGAGAGCAATAATTTTAACAAGACAATTTTACTATCAAGGAAACAGAAAGACAAATAGCCAAGTATAAAGACAAACAACCACCCAGTTCTAAGATAAACAAAACAACAAAAGAGACTAAGTACATTTCAAGAAAATAAATTAAGTTACATAAATGTAAATTTACAAAATAGTAAAAGAAAAATGGAATTGTATTAATTGTTGAATTAATTACAAAATATAAAAAAAATCAAGAAGCAGGGGTTGTTGAAATGAGCTTGGAGCAGCAGGAGGATTCGAAGTAGAAACAGGACGAACTGAGCTGGATGAAGCTGGAGACGAAGCAGAACTAGCGGGAACAAACATTCGCTTTAGCACATGAGCAAGAACCTCGAGGAACTTAGCAGCACAGGCATCAATGGCCATGTTATAGCAAGTTATCGCCCTCGTTGCAGAGTCTAAGGCCAATTTACGCTTATATTCAGAAGAAGCTAAAAAATCTTGAATAATAGTAACCTTCTCTTCTTCAACCTTCTTGCGAAGACACTCATAACAGTTAAGCTTGTCCTTGAGATCGTTGATTTGTTTCTCAGCAACTTCAAAGTTTTTCATTAGCTCGGGATAGTCCTTGACCTACTCATAAAGATCAGACATCTCAGCTTTTAGCTTCACAGCTTCAGATTGGAGCTCCTCTATTACCTTCTGACGATCCAGAAGATCTGAGTCTTTACCCTTTACCTCAACTTCAAGTTTTGTTAACTTAGTGTTTGAGGTTGCAGATAAACATTCTTAATCATCTGATTTTTGAGTGAAGAGACCTTTGAAGTGATCCCTTTCCCCGGCCAAATTCTTGGTCTTAGTTCGCAAGGCTTCTAGTTCGGTCAAGTCCACTTGTTTCTTTTGCTCCTCCTTTAAGGCCACTCACAAAGACGTAATTTTAAAATTTAACTTCCCACCACTTCTTGACTAGAAGATTGTAGGGAAGAAAGGGCAGTGTTTTGTTTATTTATCATATCTTGGGTAATAGAGAAGGATCGCCGCACCACATATCAGTACCGAGCGAATTCATTCAACTTCTCTCCAAACTTCTTATTAAGCCACGTCAACTAAAAGGAAAGTAAAAAAATATATATAAATAAATGGAGAGAAGAGAAGAAGAAACAAGTTAGGAAAAAGAAATACCTCATCCAGAGTCGACTCAAAGTCTTGTAGGAGTTGTTCAAGAAAAACAGACTCTAAAATCAAAGGGTTTGCAAACCTAGCTTGTTCAAAAATGAACGAAGTACCCTCACCTCGGGGTGCTAAGGGCACAGGGTCAATTAGAGATGCAGGCTCCCTTGCTTCGACCTCCCCAATCTCGAGTCTCAAAGTGACCTCGATTTCCAATTTTTAGAAACTCCATCCACCACATCTTCTCTTATAGCCACCACATCTTCCTCTCCTCCCCTAGTAACTGCCGAGGCAAGCATTACATCACCTACAACTACCTCAAAAAGTAAGTTAGGGTCGGAGATAAGAATTGCAGAAGAAGGAACAATAGTATCAACTTGTCCCATTTGATCCATAAAATCTTCTATGGAGACATTTTCAGGAGGAAGGATTGTAGGAGTTGACGTGGTCACCCGTTCTGAACTCTCAATCGCTGAAAGAAGGAAGCATAAAATTAGCACAAAAACAAAAGAATAGTGCACAAACAAAAAAATAGATAGAAACATGAAAAACCTGCTAAGTTGAAGAGATCGTCACAGGAAAATGTTGGATGAGTCCCAGGACGAACGAAAAACATACCTAGCTCAGAGGCCGGATCGGTAGCAGCCACAGGCTCGCTGACTAAGGTAGTTTCCAAATGTCTAACCTCGTCAACGATCAGACGAGGTGGCACCCCTTCGTGAATTCGCTCCACTATCACATCAAAAATGGTATCATTAACGAGCTTATTTCTGAAAGGATCGGAAGTAGTTCATTCAGAAGAAGAAGAAGATTCACCTGCGGATTTGAGAACAAGCTCAGAAACTGGAAGCTCGTCCTCGCCATCACTTGAAATAGTAATAGGTGGATCTTGAGGTGGAATGGTTGCAAGAGCCAAAGTGGCATTAGTAATGGGGGCCACCTCACTGGCCTCGTAGTCGAAGAAGCCTCAATCGCTGACTTGGTTGCTTGAGTAGCTTCAATAACTGTCTTGGTTTGAGAAGAACTGGTGGTCACTGCCTTCACCAATCTTCTCCTCTTCTTAGGAACAGGTTTGGTTTGAGGAAAAGACACTTTTCTTTTCTCCCCAGTGGACGACTCATCGCCCCAGTCAGTAGCGTTGGCAGTCCGAAGCTCGCCAATTCGCTCCACCAAAATGGAGAGGAAGGCAACCTCGTTATAAAGCGAAGGGGTTAGGCCCTTTGACAGGTCATGAATTTTCTTGTATGTATTGTCTTTGTTTGTAAGCCAAACTGCAAAAACAAGGAGGAAAGTCAATTAAAAGTAAACTCAAAATGAAAAAGACGAGGTTAGAAAGAAGTGAAAACTCACCCCTAATGTCTTCAATAACGAGATGCATAGTCTTACCTCGTGCATCCTTGATACGAGAGGCGAAGTCGAACTTCCCCATGTCATAGGAACAGTTGTCCTTTATAAGGGTCTCCATCGCAATGATTTCTTCAGGCAGGAGGTTCATAGGGATATCGGGGAGATCATAAACAGCAGGAACTTGGAGGGCACCTCGGAAACCAAAGCCCTCGCTGCTTCAGAATTGTTCCTTAACCACCACTGTGGTGAATTTAGTGTACCAGTTGTTCACCTAATTAGGCTTATTTACAAATAGATTTCACCCAGACTTTGAACCAGTGCACCATACTTTTCAAAAACTTGTTCGACTTAAAATTTACTGTTCAAAAGCGACCCGCAAGTATACAGGGCAATTGTAGTATATAGGTAGTACCCAAGGTCGTCTTCTCTCAAGGAATTACAAATTGATTTTAATTATTTCGGATCAAAGTAAATTTAAATGTAAAAATATTTTTGTTTGATTTTTTTAAAGGAAATAATTTTAAAATAGAAAATTAAATAATGCAAATTCATATTCTTAATGCAATAAATGAAAAATGTTTAGGGTCCGTAATCCGCTTATCAATCATTTATATTTATGAATAAATCCAATTGATTATACTTAAAAGAATAAGTTTTTAATAATTCTTAGAATAAAAATCAGTCTATTAGCAATCGCATTCATAGAAATCAATTTATCAAATTATATATTAAAAACCAATTCTTAATCTTAAAACTTATATTTCTAATTCATTTTAAGACCTTAAAAAAATGAGATCCGGAAATAAATTTCAACTCTCATTCCTTCGTTTACAACCTAAGTTAAACAAATAGTAATTAAGCATTTGTCTATAATCAATTAATCAGTTCAATTAAAAAAAGATAAATATAATCAAAATGAATTTTATTCAATGTTCATATCATAATAGCTTCATACGAAACCTCAGACAAAAATAAATTTAGTTCATGGAAAAATAAAGGATGATCTCCATATTATTAATATCAAAATAATACATTGAATTAATATTATCAATCCAATAATTAAAAGATAAAAATAATAAGGAAATAAACTTACAATTTAATTCGGTGCTTAAATCCAATCTCTTGGTATTTGTACAAAATAAATATCCCAAGAACCAAATACAATTTTTATTGGAGGAATGACTGATGAAAATAAAAATCTAAATGAAAAGTGTTTGAATTTTAAAAGTGGAATGGAATAGGAGAAAAGTCTATTACAAAGAAAAAAATTGTCTCTGCCTTGCGAATCCTATCTGCTCATTCTCCTACTACCAAAACAATCTCTAAAACTCCAAAAAAAAAAAAAAAAAAAACTTTGCCCGTCTCTTCATTATATATAGATATAAAATATATATTAAATTATTATTATTATTATTATTATTATTATTATTATATCGTTAATCACGCAGGAATCGACGCAGTCAATTCCTGCAACTTTTATTTTTTGATTGATTTTATTTTTTTTTAAATTATAAAATGATAGGCCCCACTATTATAATAATATATATTTTTATTCTTTCTTTAAAAAAGTAAAAACGTTTTAATTTTTTTTTTCTTTTTTGTTTTTCAAAAGTTTTTTTATATTATAAAGAAGTGGGTCCCACTATTTTTATTATAATTCTATACTTATGAGCTACTCCTTCATTCCATTGTCCACTTTTGCTTCAAATTCTACCATTTCTTTATTTTATTTATTAAGCTGAACAAAACTAACAAACATATTAAAAATACCACAATTAAATATAAAATAAATATTAAACTAACATTAAAAACATAATTTAAACATAATAAAATTATGACAAAATAACTACCCCACACTTTAGAAGTTTGCTTGTCTTCAAGCAATAATCATGGCATAAAATAGTAACTCAACAATTATCAAGCAATCTAAGTACTCATAATACAACAACTTTAGTAAAAACTGTTCAAATGAGTGCACAAACTTTCTCTATAAAGAATTAGCTACCTCTAAACAAAACTAATATGATAGACCACACACTCAACTAAGTGTTTCTCTCAATTTGCAAAGAAAATTCGCTCAAAACCAAAATTGAAGGCAAACTACCATAAATTTGCTTATTTATTTAATCTCTACCATTAATTTAATTCAAGACATTAAACAAAATGTCTTTTCATTTGGTTGTAATGGTGTTGAGGAAAAAGGTAGGAAAAATGAGAAATGAGTTTATCATTGAGTTATTGA